>VDFB02368567.1:13099-54186 GCA_007258455.2 Sequoia sempervirens
TCTGGATCTTCGTCATGGTAATGCTCCATCTAAACTACTCAGTCACATCCGCTACACTATAATTGTGTGCGCTTACATTATATATGTACTAACTGTTGTGAGTTGATTAAAGCTGCTCATGTGTGGAGAAATGATCAACCGGTTGAAGATATAGTCTGCAAATCAATGAATCACTTTACTTAAATATTCAAAACCTGGGGATAATTTTATTTTTAAAAGACATTTTCCATCATTGTACTGCCATACCATCAGCAACGTGCATTTGAATGGTACAAGAAAATTGATATTTTCCTGATTTGTTTCTGACGTTGTACATATTTTCAAGGGAATGCAACTAGAGATAGCAACAAAAAATCTATAACACTTACTTCATAGTTTATATTTAAGAAGTTCGTATGCAGAGGGCGCACGGACAGAAATTAATTTCCTTGATCATTTGATTAAAAGGAAAGAGGGTTTTTCCTAAGTATTCCTTCAAATTTGCAAAAAGTGTGTATTTAAGCAAAAAGGCGAGTTAGTTCTCTTTTCGAAAGAAAAGCGAGCCAAAAGTACCAAAATTTGATGGACAAATGTGACAAGAAGCACACCAAGCAGTAAATAGGACATCATCCAACCAAAAACAAGAAAGGAGAGTTGAAAGGACAAAAAGGAAATTGGAAAGAAAAGAACAATCAATGAGACAAAAAAATAGAAATGATCACCATGAAAGATGAACAATTTTATAAATGGATGTTAAGTAATTTATAAACTATAAAGGCATCCAAGTGGTTTATAAAGAGTTGACGTAGATGGATCAAGATCTTAAATATGTTACAAATTAGAATATCTTAAATATGTTACAAATTAGAATAAATCACTGTTTATTTTACTCAAGGCAATCATATGTAAAATGTAAAATGTAAAATGAAAAACGTTAGCATACCAGTTTTAAATTATCGAATGAGATGTAAATGTAATTTGATTTATTTATTCATTGAAATTAAAATGATAATAAATTCTCTTAGTCTGACGGGTTGATAGATATAACCTTAGTTCATGTTATTAATGAAAGGAATGGGGTTCACATATAAAGATAAGAAGAATTATCTACATGCTACCCTAACCGACAAATCATCGGGCCTCCTAGTTCGATGCACTCTTGTGTTCTAGTTACTCTGTTGTGGCCTGTGTTCTGTTAGTCTTCAACATGCTGTAAATTTGTTAGGGGTTGCTATGGTTTTCTTTGAGCATTGAAGTTACAAGCTTTCAATAAGCCATGAAAAATGTAGTGGCTAAATTTATGTTATCTGGTACACAGGACCCGGCTCCTGTATCCAGCTTGAATGGGTCTGGCTTCAGGTCCAGCCCTGGTATCCCCTTGGTATCCATCTGAGCCGGGTATCGGAGCTAGGTCCTGTGTGCCCAGTAACATAGCTTTAACCACTACATTAATTGTGCCCAGCGTGTGCCTGGGCACCTAAAAACCGAATTTTAAAATGATAAAAATAAAAATTTTCTGCCTGAAATATTTGTAAGTTCTCTCCTAAATGTTGCGGGTTTCTGAATTGTCATCGGCAATGACTGAAAGTCAAGCTGCTCGAGCAACACAAACAAGGGCTACCAGAGGTATAGGACTCGACTTCACTGAATGCATCGAACCTGGAGAATCGATCAACATTCCACTTCAGCTGCCGCAGCCATCACCTGTGGCAATTCATATCCATGGCTGTCGTGGCCGGCCCCAAATTTGGCCTTGCAACCCTGAGGAGCCATGAGGGCTTCAGCAGGTGGCGCTCAGATGTGACATCATCTTTAGCTGGAACAGTAGTAAGATAATAATAGATGGGCGATGCTTGTGGATCTACAAGGACATATATTTGTAAAGTCGTCCATCTTGGGGGAACTCGATCTCGGGACCAGGGCACTCTTGGTCACGATAAACAAGTAAACAAATATTTTTCAGTTTAACGATAGCTGCTAGGAAAGGAATGATGTGTAGGCATGGGGCAGATACAGCCTTTTCTCCTCACCAGTTGGCGTTGTACCAAATTAAGGCCGAGGCTGATGCACAAATATGACAAATTGTGTTGCATGTCTTTATCTTGAGTAGGTGTGAGGTTTCCTTGACGTGGATTTTAAGTTGAAGTAGGTAGGCATATTTTATATCTATCTATCATAATTGATTGAGGTTGAAGTTTAAAAAACAAAATATTTTTAATGATTTTTTATTTTTATTTTAACATATAATATTTTAAAGATTTTAATATTTATATTGATTTAATATTCGATAGTAAAGTATGAATTATCTTTATTACTACTGATTAATTATGATTAGTAAATTTTTATAAATTATGAGTGAAGGTTGAGGTTGATGCAAAACATGACAAGTTGTGTTGTATATCTTTTTATCTTTATTAGGTATGAGTTTATATTGAGGTAGGTTTTATGTTTAAAGTAGGTGAACATATAAAATATTTATGTTAAATGATTAGAATTAAATTTTATAAAATTAAAATTAAATTAAAATATATGTGAAAATTTTAATGTTAACATCAATTTGAAATTTTGTATAGTTTTGATCGAGGTAAGTAGGTATTTGTAGAAACAAAAATAATCATTAAGTTTAACAAGATAACAAAAGATAACAAAAATAAGCATTAAGGAACAATGGTGACACTATAAAAGACAAGAAAATACAAACTTTACAAAATATCAACCCAAAGATAGTGTGATTTGAAAAGTTGTTCCAATGATTTTTGGTTTACCATAGTGCAAGGGTCATTGTCCTTAAGTTTTTGTTTTTGGAACAAGGAAAATTCATAAGACCATGGACACAATCTTCATCCAACTTAGAAGCCTTAAGAGGTATCCATCATCATACAATCTTCAAAATAATTTTTCTTATTATCCTCGTTTGGTGCTTCAATGGTTGTAATGGACTCCTTAATAATAGTAGGTGTTTTGTTTTTTTTCCTCCGAACAATTTTTTTGTTGCTCAAGCAACTAGTAGTAACATGGTCCACTTTACAACAACAATGACAAATAATAGGAGAGTCTTTGAATTCAATCTGTTGCACCCAATCGCTATTTGGAAGATAAGGTAATTTGAGTAGGGAGCACCTTGTTTTTCTCTACAAGAGCAAAATCTAGCAAACAACAAATGTTTCTTGAATTTGGTGATTGAATCAAGAGTATAGTATTGCTCAAAGTATTGACAATAAGCATAAAACCTCTTATGTGATGAACCCTGCTGGCTCACAATTCAAACCCCTGTATTTTTCCTTATCTTGTTTGTGTTTTTTAGTTTTTTAAAGAAAGTTTGTAGACATAAGAGAAAGGGCGCATCATATAAAAGCTCATAAACTGTAAAACTGAGCTATTTTCTATAGAATGGAAGTGCAGAAGGTATTATTTAACTGAAACAAATAGATCACAAGTGATAAACATACCTGAATGCTTCCAGATTATTTATTTAAAAAGATAAGTCAACTTGCCAGCCAAGAATGGTGAAAACTGGCAAATATGGACGCCTAGCCTCTAGAAATGACTTCTCCCACTTTGAAACAGGATACAAAGGGCTAATAGGAGTAGCCGCCAAGAATGAAGCACAATCTGGAACCAAAGAGAAGGCGCTTTAGCTTCTAGCTTCACACGCCAAACCTCCAGGAAGGCACAAGTCCCAAGGCAAATGGTACGGCCAAGGAAGAAACCAAAAGAAACAAGCTGAAAGCTGAGATCTGTTGAAGATGATGTCTCTGGTGAAGAAACCCCCTTCCTTATTGCAAACAAATATAAACTGAATGATAAAACTCTGATAGAAGCATGTAGAACCTCTGAATGAAGCCCTCACAGTTGCACTAATTCGACTGGTCTCTCACAGTCTCAAAAATGCTCAACATCGAAGAGATTGCGTTCTCCAATGGAAATATTGCTCAAACCTTGATCACAAAGGAAAGCACAGAAGAAACCCAAGGCAAAGTCGAAATAATCAAGAATAGGGTTTCTCATTGCCAAAATGCCTTATATTCCAAAAGGCACGCATTTCAAGAAAAGGATGCCACTTTCATCATTTAAATCTTTTAAATCATATTTAATTCACTTTTCAATAGTTCCAAATTAAATACTTGGGCGCCCACTTCTATGCATAAGTGATTTAATTTTAAATCACCCTTTTATGAATATTTAAGTGATATTAAAAGAATAAAGTCAATTTGACTTTATAATAAAGTATTAAATTAATATAACTTAAATCACTTAAATAATCATAACTTCCTCAAAACTCCATATATCTCTGTTCCGTCAGAAGCTGTCAACTCCTGAACTGCCAAGGCTTGCAGTGAGCCAATCATTGAACTTTGAAAATGAGAACACCAACCTCCAGTAAATACCATCAATTCTCTAACTAATCCAAATCACAAAGGTCCAAAGGCTAACACATTGTTCCGAGAACTCGACTAGAGCTGGACATCAATCTATCCCAATATTTCAATATAGACTTGATAGTCTAACCCAAACAAGAAACTTGATGATGACATTGTTCATTGAGTTAAAGCTTGGAGTCTAAATTTTAAGACATGCCATTCTTCCCCAGAAACCAAGGACTTTCAAGAAGGGTCATTGAGCAATCATTCAAAGTGGAGAATGAAAAATAAATAAATTATTTAATATAGCAACTACCTCGACATGGCTTCTTAGTTTCCAATTTTGAAGCACCCATTTTTTGATAGTATCAATGTTGGGATGATTGTTGCTTTCCAACAAGCAAATTTCTAAACCAAGTTGTCAACTTAGTAGTAAGGGAATTGGGGATTTCTATTTTTATTAGTCCCTCCACCTTGACCCCAGCAAAACCTTAGGGCATTCACCCTCGCCAAAGCTCCCAATAGTCACTTCATAGGTGTAACCTACTTGCAAGCTTAGAGCATTTGCATTTTTCAATACACAAGCCTCCATCTCACAAAGTTTCTTCAAAACCTGAAGTCATAACAAAAACAAGGGGCGAAAAAAATGTTGCCACCTTATCACCCTCATCAACAATCTCACATTGGTCAAAATCAACACCATTTGTTTATTTAAAAAGCCCCAACGCTTCTTGAGTAGAAGCCATGAGCATTGTCTATGTTGCATTAATAGAGACTCAAGCACGAATCATTGCTTACGGAGATTCCACAAAATGATTGACCAAATGGGGAGATGAATCAACCATCCAAGGGAGAAAGAAGCCATTACATAGCCCTCAAATAGGAGCTCTATCTTGGATTGTAGCCACAACCTTCCCAACAACCTCATGCATCTACACCTTTAGACGAGCCTCAAATGAAATGTTGAGTAATTCGTCCTCCTTGACCTATTCGTGCATCCAAACATCCTTCTTTGAGATGCCTTCGTTTGATCCGTAGTCGTCAAGGTCATCTTCATCAAAATCACCATTATAGTTGGTTTGGGATTTTGTAAATCACAACTAGGGTTTTTGTCGTTGCGTCATTGCCATATGAAGTGTTTAGTAATTGTTAGTTGATTGTTCTTGAAAAATTTGTAGTTTTTTACCTTAAAGTTGAATAATTAATTATCTTTATCATTATCCATCATGATTTCAATTTTGTTACTTTCTAACAAATTATAAATGAAGTTCCAAGCTAACCCAATTTTGTTACGAAGGTCCAAGCTGACCTAGAAATAGAAACATGTCATGTTGTGTCGCATGCCTTCAATTTTAATAGGTGTGGTTTTATTAACCCAAGTTGTAAACTTATAATGTAATATCTCTCTATATAACAAATGATTAATATTAAAGATAATTTTCTTTTAATATGTTACAATATTTTTCACATTTAACATACAATGATTTAACATATAACATTAAAATATCAAAATTTCAATTCTGTACATCTCAATTTTTTTTATATAATATGTTACAATTTTTTCACATTTAACATACAATGATTTAACATTTGACATTAAAATATCAAATTTTCAATTCTGTACACTTCTCAATAAAAATTTATATGACCAGCCCTCACCTGGCAGAAATCATGAGTAAAAAATGCCAAATTTTAATTCTTAATTCATATGTAAATCCATCTTTTCTTTAAAGAGCCAACAACTAACCCAACGCACATAAATCAAAGGTCAAAAATACCAAATTTTATTTCTTTATTTTTATGCAAATCCATAGTTTGTTTTAAAGAGCCTACGACTAACCCCAACAAACAAATCAGAAATAAAAAATACCAAATTTTAATTCTTAATTCGTATGCAAATCCGTCCTTTGTTTTAAAGGGCCAACAACTAGCCCTAACGAATATATTGTTCGGTTTAAGCTGTGGGGCCTATTAACAATTTTAAAGTTTGTATTTAGTTTTGTTTGATGGGACTGAACCTGTTTTCTGCATCAGAATGCAGTACTTTTGGCATCTTCACATGCATAGAACCTGTTCAAGCCTAGTCTAGCACAGATTTTTGTCTTTACATCTTTTCACTTATAAAAAATATTATTAGGGGGTTTAATTACGCTCTGTGCAGTATTTCAGTCATTCACAATGATTGATCTCTCTCTAAAGTTTGATAGTGGTGCAGAGTTCTCTTTTGGAAGATTAAAGGTCAGTGGTCAAAAATATAAGTGGTAGGCCCGGTGAGAAAGGGTGAAAGTTATTTTTTCGTCCTGGTAAAGTCACACCTCGTGACAAAGCATCAGAGGAAGCTGAACTTTGAAAATCCACCTAACCCCAAATACACAGGTCATGAGCAAGCGAGATACAGAGCTTACAAGGGATTTTCTTCAATTCCATTTGTCTTAAGTTTAAAAATTATGTCCTTAAATTTTATTTATGTTATATTTTTAAGTCTTTTCCTCGGTGACCAAGAACAACAATAAGATCAGCTTCACCAGAGCTCCGTAGATCTAAAGTTTGGTGAATCAGCTGACAGTTTTGGCTACAACCAGTTGAAGATGTTTGGAAGTACACGTTGTGGCTCATGATCATTATCATAACCCCTATCTTATACACCTGTCCATCATTAGGATTAACGATAATTCCCTGACATTAATAGTTATATATGTAAGTATACTTCGCACTTTGTCCTAGGCTTACTTCCAAGAGAAGCAAGAAAAAGAGGTCAATACTGCCATGCAAAGAAAATAAACCGTTGGATTCAACAGATCTGTTTCAGAAAATAATGGTCTACTGATATTCATATAAGGCTAAATATAACCCTCATATGCAAACTCAAACCAAATAAATCATATTTGCTTAGATTTGCAAGCCATCATACGAGGCATTAGGACAAATTTTATTCACACGAAATTCTTCTAAAAGATTTCTGTGTGACACAGAATACCACATTTTCTTTTAAATATTCAATAAGATGAGTTAATTCGATCCCCAATTCTGTGAATATTCCTCCATTATAAATCACCACGAGGTGATACGGATGTAATGAAAGCATGCATATTTCTAACCACTCCGCTCGGGCTTGGAAGAAACAGGAATTACCTGCCCATGCAAAAAAAGAGCACCATAAATATAATAGATAAATATACAAAATAATATATTATTACACAAATCCAGTTTAACTATTTGCATTACAAACAGAACCTGCGCAGTAAAAGTAATTTCTGACTAGGGTTGCTTCGATTTTTTTATTTAAAGTGACGAACCTCACCATGTCCTCGCTGCCAGGAATCCAGTCATTCATAGCAGGGTTGCTCCTTACATGAATCCTTTCCATATCTCCATTATCCTGGTTACTCAGACGAAAATATTGTCCACCATCGTAGTCCAGCTTTATGTATCCGTTTCCCGTCTATTAACCAAAAATACTACAAACAAATTAATGTATACTCCATTGTTTTATAACCTCAAAACAAATTAAGTGATTTATTATTAGAGAGAAGATGAGATTGATCAGAAACATTGATCCTAAAGATCCTTTACACAGCACTTCCAAAAGCATTTTCAAGTGCTATTATAAATTCCTACGATCCTTTCATAACCACACCAGGAAAAAAAAAACACAAAATAAACTCACCGTATAATGTATCTTTCCCTCAGCAATCAAATTCTGGTAATAATCTGTTTCCACAAACTCCTCGGGCAAAATCTCTCCCTTTGCCGAAACAAACACAGGCTGGAAACCCTCAAAAACAAAAACAAGCTTTTAAAAATCCAGAAAAAAGGTCTCAAATCACAACACACGCCGAAATCCATTAAAAAAAGACGATTTCTTCTTACTCTAGATCTAAGCTCCTGAAACTTTATAAGCTCAGGGATGATCTGGTCTTCGTCACACGGATCCTCGACATGACCGTCCGCGTCCTCAGAAAGCTCGCTACGATCAGGCTTTCTATGGCGCTTGGGGGCCATCGCATCAAACTGAGATTGAACCTGCGCAGCAATTGTCATCTGCTGCTGCACGTCAATCACTTCATCGCTGCGGCTCGGCTTCTGTACTGCAAAACCACCTTTTCCCATTTTTCATCAACTATTCGAATCCCCAACCTTGAAATGCAATTATCCTTAATTCACCTCCTCTTTTTAAGGCAACAACAAACTGTGCAATTTATTAAATAGATTGCATAAACTTTAGCATCCGGTCTGCCCGGAATTCTAGAAAATGTATTAGTTGCCCATAGATCTGTAAGATGGTACGTTTAATTGTAGCAGGAGAATAAAGTTGGCATACTTATCCACTTCGAGATGGTGATGATGACGTGGCATCCAATTTTAACTTAAAAACCGTGGGCGGATAATATAGACAAAACAGGGGGTGATGATTCTCGTTTTGTCCCACGCCGCATCTAATCTAAGGGATTTGGATGTATTATAACTTGTTGGATACTCTTCTTCTTTATAAATATTTTGTTCCAAGGAGGATTTGTCCAACTAATTTTCTTAGTTTAGTTGTGTTTGACTGGGTATGAGTGAAGCGGTATACTTTGTTGAATAGGGCAAGTCTATTTCTAGAATGAAGGTCTCCAATCAAAGAGTTGAATGATGGTATGTTCTTTTTGGATATGTCATTTATCGAAGTTCAAATTTTTTGGGGTATGATTCGGTTAGAGTTAATAGTACAATAGTTTTGATGGATTTGTTCCTTTGGTTGTGGTAGCTTAGTCTTAAGACAACTTTTAGTTTAGATGTTTGCTTACTCTCATGTTGATAGGTTGGTTTCCTTGTTTGTGGTAGCTTAGCTTTAAGACAACTTTTGGTTTAGATGTATGCTTATTCATCATGTTGACAGGTTGGTTCCCTTGTTTGTGGTAGCTTAGCTTTAAGATGACTTTTGGTTTAGATGTATGCTTACTCATTGTGTTATGATTTGCTTATTGTTATGATAGAGGTGTAGATAACTATATAATTTAGTTATTTCCATAAAAAAAGAGATAAAGGTGTAGATTTTAACTTTAATTCTTTTTATTTTATATTGATATCTTAAATTTATTGTCTTAGTATTCAATTTAAATCATTTGGTACGCTAGCTACGCTTAAACTTGAATCTATTACTTAGATCTACTCTATCCATTGACTAATACTAAGATTTGTCCATTTTGTTAAGGGTTTGCCTCTTTGGACTACATGACACTTGTGATGTCATTCCTTACTCTGTCTCATCCTTGCAGTTTGATTTTCAAATCCCTTGTTTTTGATTAATTAAGTTGGGAAGGGCCTTGATCCTGTGGTTACACAGCCAAAACAACAAAAAAAGAAACAAGCTGGGAAGAACATCACCAACCAACAACAAAAAACAACTATCAAGAACCAGAAACCAGAGTGGCTCGTAGGCCGAGTATCCAAAATTGTAACCATAGAACCATGATAAACTTAATAAAAAATAGAATACCCTTACCAATCCAGCTAATAATACGTAAACCATTAATAAGGTCAACCAAAGTCCAGCAAAAGCTTAACCATAATAAAGCTATAATATAATAACAGTCCGAAATTATAAAGTAGAGAGCCAAAAAATGTAGAGCAACCATAAACAACAAAGAGAAACAATGCCGTTACTTGGCATTGGCTATAAGGCCCTAGTACTCGGCAATTTGGGAGACAAACTCCCTCCAATCAAGTCCCTCTTCTTCAACTTGGGCCTTCTTTTGCTTCGCTCTTCCCCATCTTCTTGAGCATTTTCCTTTATCTTGGTTTGACCTGAAACAACACCCACCATAGCCTCGCGCATGAGATCGTTGGTAACCCTCATCAATGTGATGATAAATTTCTCCATATCATCCATCTGGGCCTGCATATATGTCATCCTTCTTTTAAGAAAATCAGTGTTAGAATTATCAACAAAGTTAGTGGCTATAACATTGTTCTCTATTTCAGTAGTTTTCAACCTATCGCTCCTTTGCTCCTCTTCTCTTCCAGTTTCTTCCTTATTGTCTTCTTTATCCTCCTCCATTTCTTCCTCTCCCATATCATACATTGTCTCTTCGAAGTCCATATCCTCATCGTCATCATCCACTTGAGCCTCAAACTCTTCAACCTCCAAATCCTCCACCTCTTGGACAATGGCCTTTTGTTTACCTTTTTTTTTCCTGAGAGGTAGCCTTTGCAAGACGTGCCAATCTTCGGCCTCCACTAAATAAACTCGACTTCCCAAAACATCCTTTTGATTACCCTCTTTGTCTTCATTTATTGTGATGACCACACTCTATTTTTTCAGGTCATTCTTTAGATTCTTGGCCCTCGGAGGTTCAAAGAGAAGCAACAAATGTTTCCGCTTCTCTAGGGTGGCCTTAACCAATTCAAGCTCAAGGGAATTTTTAACAGGAGCTTTCTTGCCCATAGGGGTCGAGGGAGTGGAACTTTTAGCAACAAAGGTAGAGACATTAACAGGGGGAATCGTGGTAGATAATTTGGGGTGGAGGCCTAGGGTTAGGCTTCAGAATGGGATTAGCAGCAGCCAAGGGTTCTTCATCTTCCCCTACATTTTGATTCAGGATATCCAATCTAGTAGCCAAAGGATTTCCGTGGGGGTTTAGAGCTAGGGCATGTTTATAGAGAGCAAGCGTGAGGCCTTGGTGTAGAGGGGGGTTTGCACCAATTTCAATATTTTGTTGCAATGAGGAAAGCAAGTAAAAAGACAGGTTTATGCGTTCATTGTGACAAATGTGGTTAAGCAGAGGAAAGTGATAGGCATGGATGGTCACATATCTACCTTCTAATGTAAAATATCTCATAACACACTAACCAGAGTGAAAGGTGATGGGAGTTCGAGCCACACATACCTATTCTGAAACCGTGTGAGGTTCTTGCCATCATGGAGGAAATTGTCAACAAACGCCTAGTAATCAGCTCCACTCTTCTTAACAACCTTAATTCCTTGGTTCTCCAGACCCGTTGCCTCCGCAATAAACTAAGTCGTAACCTCAAATCTCACTGCCCCAATAGCCACTTGTCCCTTCCTTGAAGAGTTAGTGAATTTAGCCGTGAGACTCTCATTATACCCTTTCATTGCCTCAAAAAAAGAGACCATTCCTACTCTACTGAATAGCCTCCAAAGATCAACATTTTGCTTAAGAGCCAAGCAATTTGGAGGTTCGGTTCGTTTTCTAGGCCCACCCATCTTAGAACACTGTAAATTTTCTGAGTTATTCTTCTGCAAACCTTTCCTCATAACACCGTAACACCCATGCACCCAACTTATCTTGTAGAGCACACAACGACTTATGTTTTGATGATAAACTCTTTCAGAAATGGAATTCAAGAACTTTCTTCAAGAAGTGACCTTTAACACATTTCCTCGGGCAGAAAATTCGTTATTGCCTTTACAAATAATAAATGAGTCCATATTTTTCGTAGCAAGCTGATCTTCAATGGAGAGGTGAGATTTGACATTAGACACATCGATACACTAGGATTTGATGCAAGCCTTAGTGTTGAAATAAAGGGTGATCCCACAATATTGGTTTACAATTTTTGGCCAAACTAGACGCTGAACTATTTTTTTAAAACTAAATCTTCACTTTTGGGCACCTATAGCGGCTAAACCGTGAGGAATTTGAATATGATGCAAACTAGTGATTTGTGACATTTTGTCTATAGATTCTAAATATATTTTTTTCAAAATTTTTGGAATCAGATTGCATTTCTTTTTCCATCTCATTCAAAAACTAGTTTTTTTTCAGTAAACACCATTTTTAAGGAGTGTCGCTCACCGTATAACACAACTTTTTTTCCATGAAGGATAAAATTCTATTTTTTTTGAATTTAGATTTGTAACTATGATATCTAGTGCTTCCAATTGGTTTCACAGTGTTTTATTGAATATTTTTTCCTTAATCAAATTTTGAAGTCAAACTAATTACAATTTAGACATAGGCGGACAGTACAACACAACTTTTTTTGTATGTATCAAAATTCAATTTTTCTTTTTTTGTTGGATCAAGAACTTCAATATCTAGTGCACTCATATTTTTAATTTTTTTTGTTGATAATCTTCTATTTTTCCACATGTGCAAAACAAAGAGTTTGATTTTCGGTGAAAAACCTATATTCACAAGAAATAAAAAATAAATATAATAATTCAATTAAATTTATTTAAAATTGTACTTTTTGGGAAGCTTATAATAATGACTACATACTAACAAAAAATAAATTTTAAATGAATTCATTTGATCCCCCAAAAAGTAAATCAAAAGTGGTTTTTTATCAGCATTTTGATAGGTGTAAAAGAGACTCCGTTGCAGGTATGGTTTAAAACTAGCGAGGTTCTATCCAAGGAGGTTTGATATAAGGTAGTTTGATCAAACCCTCTTCAATTGGAATGCTTTAAATGAAACTTTTAAAGGCTTAAATCATTATATTTTCTAAAAATATGTGATTTCAGCAAAAATCAAAATCTCCTAGAAATTGTAAACCAACTTTGTGGGATCACCCTAAACCATGTGACTTAGTATTATTGGGAATGATATAAAAATCAAATTTCTCACATGAGGATATCTTCTTACTCCTCATCGTACCTACCCCTTATACCTATCCTTAATACCAGCTTTATAAGTTATAAACATTAACATATTTATCTTTGAGCACTTTTCCTTTCATTGACAAAGGCAATTGATTGTACTCCCATCGAGTCCACTTGTTACACTTGAGTACCTTGTTGGCTGCACACTCAACAGAGAGATTACCTTCCCTGAACACATGTTGTATACGACAGTGGGTGGGACCTTGCAATTATCAATAATGTCTTTTAGTTCCCAAGGGGCCGCAACACCACCTTTCAACATGTCAACTATTAATTTGGAGTCTCCTTCCAACATTACCTTCTTAAAACCAAAGTCTCTAAGCGTCTTTATTCCTCCCCACACAACCATTGCCTCTGCTTTGTTGTTAGAACAGATTCCCATTTTTTCTCCATATCCCACTATACAATCTCCCATGTAGTTTCTCAACAACCCTCCCGCCCCTGCAATGCCAGGATTTCCTTTTGAGCACTCGTCGAAGTTGCATTTAATCCATTCCCTCTTAGGTGGAGTCCAAACAGTTGACTTCCTAGTAGAAAGTGTGGACCAATTGAGATTGATAAGGTCCTTTTTTCCCCATATCTGCTTGATTCTCAATTCTTTATAGGTCGCCCAAACTTTTGAGTAGCTATACCCTCCAACTTCCACATTTTCCTTTATCTAAGCCTTTATAGACATACATAGCTCATTGTTGTTTCTTTCAGCTTCCTTGAAAATCCTATTATTTCTTACCTTCTAGATTCCCCAAGTTTATGAAAGGGGGGGCTTGATTCCAGAGATCCATTATAATCTTATGGGAGTAAGGACAATTAGACCAGCTTTCAACAAATGACTTCAAAGTAGGGGGGAACACCCAATTTGTGAGCAACAAAGGGAGAAAAAAAGACCACACTTCTCTAGAGTATTGACAATGGAAGAACAAATGCATTACAGACTCTTCTTCCTGCTTACAGAGGATACATTTGTTAACTAACTAAAACCCCCTCCTCACAAGATTGTCAATCGTTAAGATTTTGCCATGTGAAGTAGCCCACCAAAAACAATTTACTTTTGGAGTAAGGTTTTTTATCCACACCTTATCCCAATGAAGGTCTCTGCAATCAGTAAGAGTTTTCTCTAGTTTGTTATAAGCATTTTTTACCGAGAAGTAGCCAGAGGGGTTCCTAATCCACAACCATTCAACTTTCCTATCTTTAGAGAACCAAGTTGCCTCCCTAATGAGGCTATGTAGCCTTTGCACCACCAGATCCCAATTAAGTTGTCTTTGACCTCTCAAGTTGGCACTCCTAAGCAATCTGTTAAATTCCTTCCATTTTGGTTCATTAGTCTTCCAATTGATGTAGTCAACAACCTTTTTACCACATATTCTCGCCAAACTCTGTTTGAGGGGTTTGAAACCATCTAAGAGAGAGGGGGATCAACAACCTATGGGTCCTTCTAGAAATCAATGTCCTTCCCATTGCCAATCCTCTTTCTCATACCCAATTTCTACACACTTTTGGTTTTGATAAGATGGTTCCAAAAAATGGATCCATAAGGAAAATCAGATGCAGTAAGGAAACAACCAGGGTCTCTGTTCTTAAGATATTTTGCTTGGAAGATCTTTACCCAATCCTTAGTCCCTTCCAAGAGATTGCATCCCATCTTGGCAGTAGGGCTTTGTTTAAAAGTTCAATTCTCCTTATCCCCAGTCCTTCAACATTTTTAGGGGTACACATTCTCTCCCACCCTACCAAACCACATGAATCTTCTTTGTATTTGTTCAATTTTTTCCCCAATGAAGGCCAAAATTTTAAAGAGACAAATAGTAGATCAGGATGTCCTGAAGAGAAGCTTTTAGTAATTGTATCTTCCCCGCTAGGCTTAGAAGTTTACCTTTCCAACCTACCAGCTTTTTTTGGACTCTTTCAATTAAGTGATTCCAATAATTCTTATCCATTTTTTTTGATATCAGAGGGAGCCCTAAGTAAGCAACAAGTAGATAGCTTCCTGGCATCCCAAGATCCGCACCACTATTTCTTTCATTAATTGATCAGCATTGAAGAAGTATATCTTGCTCTTATCATAGTTAATATGCTGACCAGAGACAAAAGCATAGTCATTTAAAACATATTTCTAGTGGCTGGATTCACCAAATGAGGCTTCCCCAAATAGTATGGTATCATCAACAAACTGTTGATGAGAGTTAGGCGGGAGAGACGAAGCAACTTTAACTCCTCTCAGGACTTTAGAATCAATGAGCTTTTGAATATTCCTTCTAAGGACCTCAACGACAATTATAAATAGATAGGGAGAGAGGGGGTCTCCTTGTCTTAGACAACCACATGAGAAGAAACCCTGGGGGACCCCATTCACAAGAACCGAGCACATAGGGGTGGTAACACAGGTAGTGAACAACTTCAAGAATCTACCATCAAACCCAAATTTCTTGAGAACAACAAAGAGAAACGACCAGGAGACTCTGTCAATCCTTTGAAATGTCAATTTTTAGGGCCATCCATGGGTTTTTACTTAGGGTCTGAGCATAATTAACTTTGAGAAAATCTTATACACTGTGTTACATAGACTAATGGGTATAAATTCCTTTATAGATGAGGCTTCTTCCTCCTTGGGGATAAGGGTTATGAAGGTTGCATTCAATTGATTGAGAAGCCTCCTTGATCTAAATAAATCTCTAGCAACATTGAATAGGTCAGTTTTAACAATATCCTAGTATATTTGAAAAAAAGCAGGAGGGAACCCATCAGGCCCCGGGGCTTTGTAAGCCCGAAAGGAGAAAACAGCCTGGTTAACCTCCTCAATAGAGACAACATTAGTCATAACTGTAAGATCTTGCTCAGTAATAACTTTAGGAATCACTTCAAGGAAATCGTCAAATACTTGGTTTGCATCCCTTGGAGCATTCTTGAAGGAGGAGAAGAAGTTCATAGCTTCCTTAACTATTTCTCTTTCACTAGTCATCATTGTGCCATCTTCTTTCTTAAGCATTCTTATCTTGTTCCTACTTTTATGTTTCATAGTGGATTGGTGGAAGAATTTGGTGTTTCGGTCTCCTTGAATAAGACACTGGACCCAAGATTTTTGCTTCCAAAAAATCTCCTTTTGTTTGTTGACCTTAAACCATTGAGATCTAAGATTATGTTCATGAGTGCAAAACTCTTCATCCACTAGTCCAACCTCCATTTTATCTTGCACTTCCTTTAAGCTGTTCCCCAAGAATATTTTAGTTTCGAAGATGTTACCAAAGGCTAATTTATTCCATCCTTTCACTCTTTGCTTAATTCTTCTTAGCTTTTCCACTAGGCTAAACATGGGGGTGTCTCTCGTAGGTTCAAACCACCAATTTTTGATTAGGGCAGCAAATTCAGGATGGAGACTCCACATTAGTTCAAATCTAAAGGGGAAAGGACCTTTGTTATGATCAACATTTTTTTAAAGAAAATTGCATTATGGTCTAAACCAGATCTTGGGAGGGCAGAAAGTGAGAGATGTTGGGAGATATTCCAATTTGAAGAAAAAATAACATACAATCTAAAAGAGGCTCTTGAAGAGAACAAGGAGGGCATGAGTTCAAAATGGATCAGGAAGAAGATTCTAGAGATGGATGAGCTGGGTACAAACAAAACCCAGGACCCGTGTAATGACCAACTCAAAACTTGTTGAGGAGATGCAAAGACCCCATCAAGTTGTAGAAGAAATGTGTGGCAATGATGTCGAAACCTGTTTCCAAAAGTAGAAGGAAAAAATTGTGATAGAGAGCATGAACAAAGAAACCGAGGGTACTGCCAAAAACCCTAGAGATTTGATCAAAAGAAGTAGATCACAAAAAACCAAAACCATGAGCTGAAATTTCAAAATAAGCAAAAGAGAAGCAGGGAAGAAAGCACAACCCCAAGATAAGTAGAGATTTAAGAAGCACTTTCCTCTGAAGTTGCTATATCTGTAGGCAGTGAAAAAAGAAAGGCTCTACATGAGGCTCTATAAGAGCATGGCAGATGAGCAAACAAACAACTTTGAAGAGTTCATAAATTAGATCACACACTGAATTCCCCAAGTGAGGTTTGAGATCAAGTAGACGAAGTTTAAGTTCTTGTGAGAAATCATGTACCAGACCATGTGCCATGACACAAAAGTTTTGAGAGTATTCTATCTGTGAGAAGATGTTCTCTACAAAGAACATCACCAACAAAATTTGTGCCTTGGAGTATATCATAGCTTTCAAGTGTCGATTGCAAAGTGGAAGGCGTGCATACATGCAGGAGCAAGTAAGTGCCGGATAAAAACATCACCATATCGACACTCCACAATATGTCCATAATATTTGAGATAAATCTTAACGCAAGCTCATATGGAAGTGCCATTGCATTGAGCTCCATCTAGTCGTAGCTTAGAACAATTTCCACTGCTTCAAGTACTTGCTTGCATTCAAGTGCAAAGTTTCTTCTTAGTTTATCTTCAGAGAGAGGAGAACTATCTTGAATTTTTGGAGTTCTTGAAGGAACTAAAACACGAAAGAGGCTATCCATTTGCAACCAGAGGGAAAGCCAGTCGAAACAAAAGAGTGTGAATGAAGATACATATTTTACCAAATTTAAAAGGAATTTGGTAGCTACTAAAGCACTAGCAAGATCTCGGTCATGTGAGCATTAACACCTTCAAATTGTTGATTGTACCCTTCAGAGGTGAAGGCTTTAGATATTAAATGTCAAAATGAGGTGTGTACCTTGATTCACTAGCAATTTTCTAGACGTTGAAGGAAATTTCAACTTGGGAATGTTACATATCATGAGGTGAATTTACCTTTCCAAGGAAATAAATCTGCTAAAGATGGTCTTGCCATTAGCAAAAAAAACCACCAATAATCCATAATTGTTAACCAAGGATGAAACCCAAAATTAAGATCACATGCCAAATTTGATAAGTAGCACATAGCCGCCACCAAAAGGAGAATCTTGGCAGACTTCATGAGAATAATTAATGTCAAAATCTTGCAAAACCAGAATTCCCTCACAAATGTTCAACACAACAAGACATGCCCATTAGTGTGGACACTTGTGAGGAAGGAGATATCACCCAGCTGTACCAATAAGTATGAAATCCAAGAAATGTAGTGCCCTTTGTACGAGAAAGGCCAATAATTTCCAACCGAATGTGCATGGAGGCGTGATGATAGAGTACTAAAAATCCCATACTGATCACCATATGTACTTGTAATAATTAGCTAATAAAATAGCTCCATCTAAAGACAAAATATATTGGGAGCACCCCAAAAATCCCTCACTAATGTCCAACAAAGCGAAACAAGTTCATAAATGCAAACACCGATGAAGGAGGAGGTGGCAACCAGCCGAACCTTTGGAATATGTGGTGACTCATGTAATAATTGTAAATCTTCAACTATCTCAAATAACCCCCCTTATTTTTTATCTATCTCATATGACTAGGTAGTGATATATCCACAAGCTACATTGATTAAAGCCAAATATTTTCAAATGAAGAGCGACAATGATTACAATTATTTTTAGAATTTGAAAATCAAAACGACTAACATTTCTTCGAGGAAATACTTGTGAATGAAATGGAGAACCCCAGAATTATCGGTTGGAAGTCAAGGCTTTGGAAAAAGGCGAACACATTCCTGTTTGGAGAATTCTCTATATTCAATTGAATCATCAATTGCCTTGTTAGCTAGAAAGTTTGCATGTGTATTTATTTCTCTATAGCAGTGAGATATTTGAAAAGGTGAATTTTTTTCAAGTTGTTTTAGATTATAGGAAAGAGTATAATCTAAGTGCCAGGAGTCTGAAACCCTTTTCTTAAGAGCTGAGATTGTTACCATTGAGTCTCCTTCTATAGCAATTTGGGAAATAGAGAGTTTCTTGGCAAGATTCAAGCCTAAACTCAAAGCTTTTAATTCCGCTACATTGTTCGTTCCATCTGGAATTGTTCCACATGCAACACTGATGTAATCACCTTTCCAATCCCTTAATATAGCTGCTATGCTTGATTTACTTGGGTTTCCTCTTGAAGCTCTATCAAAATTTAATTTGACGAACTTTTTTCAGTGGAGGAGACTTCAAATTGTCTCTGTTGGCTTTTTGAGTCTGTTGTGTAGTAGAGCCAACTCTTGGAAGCTTAATAAGCTGCCAATTTTTCTATATTAAAGCATCCCAAGAGGAGAAGCAATTAACTTGGTGCACTTTTTTGAGTAGGGAAGTTGACAACACTTTCGAGATTGAAATTTCAATTTTATGCAAAACTTGAAATAATGTGGATTTCTTTTTTTCTGAAAATTTTGTTATTTCTCTCTAGCCATATATTCCATATTATTATGGAAGGGCAGATCTCCCATATGCAAGAACAAGTAGAAGAGTTGGAAGGGAGAGGCCACGAAATAAAATGTTGGAAAATGGAATTTTGGAGAGGGCCTGACCAACCCAGTTTATTCATTACCCAGGTCCAGCAGTGGTGAGAAAACTCACAACCCAAAAGCAAGTGATTCGTTGTTTCAAATTCTTTTCCACACATTATGCATGAGAATAGAGGAGTGATTCCTAACCCGTCCAACCTCAACCCTATTAAGATTCTGTCTTTGATTGCCAACCAAGCAAAGGTACCTATTTTTGGGAGAACATTCAGACCCCAACAAAGTCTTCTAGGCCATTTGTTCTCATGATTGCTCAACACTAGAGAGTTATATCCATCTTTAACACTATATTGTCCCAAATTTGATTTTGTCCAGATGATTTCATCTTGTTTTTTGGACAAGTATATGTGTCTTTTTGCAAGTCCACCTTTTAATGAGGACTTAAGATTAACAGGGGCATGTAGAAAATCAAAATCTTTCCAGTTTACTATATTAGGATCCGAAGGATCAACTTCAAAGTAGTCACAAACCTTGATAGTGCATTTAGCTTTGAGCAGAATTTCAATTTGTTTCCAATCACCAAGTGACCGTAGAAGTTTGTGGCCATTCCACGCATCATCCCAAAAGAGATATTTTTCCCCATTGTTAATTACCCAAGAGAGATGGGGAAGAATGATTGATTCGTAGGAGATAAAATTCCAAAATTTTGAACCCTTAGGTAGATTCTTTTGGGTAAATATTCTTTCCCTTTCTTGAGAATCCAAATATTTATACTTCATTATTTGGCACCATCTTGAATCATGCCTATTGTATATTTTCCATACCAATTTTGCACCAAGAGCTTTATTCTATAGAGAGATGTATCTTACTCCTGCTCCACCCTTAGTTTTAGGTTCACAAATAGACTTCCAAGCAACCAAAATAAGTTTCTTTTTTGAAGTTAAATTTTCTGTCCTAAGAAAGTCTTTGAAGACCTTTTGGATACTCTTTCCCTTTCCCTTCGGGAGATTTAAGACTGACATGAGATAGATTGGGAGGGTAAAAAGGATAGATTTTAGCATTACCAATTTTCTTGCAAATGAAAGCCACTTTGATTTCCAAGTGATATCCTGTTTGATATTGAGGAAATTAAGCTATCCCAGAAATCATGTTTCTCTTTTCCTGAAAAGAATGGTATACCTAAATATTTACAGGGAAGTGACCGATAATGAAAACCCAAAAAATTTGTTATTTGGGATTTCACAATAAGATGGACATTCAAGAAGAATATTTTAGATTTATCCGAATTGTAAATTTTACCCGAGTGAGAGCAATAATCTGTGATTATCCTTTTAATTACTTTAGCCTCTTCCATTGTGGCTTGACCCATTAGGAGGGTGTCATAGGAAAAAAGGGAGTGAGAGATAGGAGTAGGGAAAGGATGAACTTGTAATCCTTTCCATTGTCTAGATTCCCGAGTAGAAATCATGGATTTGCTCAATCCCTCAGCCATTAAAATGAAGAGAGATGGAGATAGAGGATCTCCTTGTCTCAATCCTTGTGAAGGAGTGAAGAATCCATAAGGGGTTCCATTTATGATTACTGAGAATCTAGCACCAGAAATGCAGGAGTGGATCCACTTACACCAACTATTGTTGAACCCAATTTTTTTTTTTAAATTGCCATTAAGAAATCCCAATTTACTCTATCATATGCTTTTGATATGTCTAATTTAAGAACCATTGTTGGGAATTTTTCACACATGACTGAATGAAGAGCTTTGTGAGCCAAAATTTCCCCTTCGGGAGTATCCTTCCTTGGAACAAAACCCCCTTGTTCATCATAAATGATGAGGGGAATCAAATTTGCAAGCCTGGAGGAGATAGCCTTAGTAAAAATCTTGTAAATGGAATTGTAGAGTGCTATCGGTTTGAAGTCATTAAAGGATACCGGGTTTGGTTTTTTCGGTATCAGAGTAATGAAGGTGGATTTCAACTCCTTTGAAACATTTCTGTATCTTCTTGATTCCTCTAGGGCTAAAAGAATATCCTTCCCTACAAAGTCCCAACATTTTTGAAAAATAATAATTGTAAGACTGTCTTGACCTAGGAATTTTTTCTCATCCATTGAAAACACCACAAATTTAATTTCTTCTAAGGTGAATTCAACCATTAGCATTTTATTCTGATCAGGTGATATCAAAGAAGGAATATTGTTGATAATTGAGTTGTTCTCAAAAGATTTATGGGTTGTTTCTGGAGCCAATAAGTTTTTGAAATAAGATATTGCTTCCAGACTAATATCCTTCTTCACACTAAGTGTATTCCCAGATGAGGAATGAATTGAAAAGATCTTGTTTGACTGGTAGCGAAGCTTTGTCGAAGCATGGAAGATTTTTGTGTTTTTGTCGCCTTCTTTTAGCTAGGTTTCTCTTGACTTCTGTCTCCAGTAGCATTCTTCATAGGTAAGAATTTCATCTAGATCTTCTTTTAATAATTTCTCTTTTTGATAGTTTTCATTATCCATGCCTGTTTTGATTACTATATAATAGAGTTCAGATAATTCAGATTCAATGTGCTTTTTTTTCAAAAAT
Source organism: Sequoia sempervirens (assembly GCA_007258455.2). Classification (NCBI taxonomy): domain Eukaryota; kingdom Viridiplantae; phylum Streptophyta; class Pinopsida; order Cupressales; family Cupressaceae; genus Sequoia; species Sequoia sempervirens. Next base: position 34,985 of record VDFB02368567.1, read on the forward strand.
ATATTTTTGAAGTGGTTCTTATTCTAGTCTTTAATCTTATTTTTTAGATATTGCGGTTTTTTGCATAACTGGAACATCCTTGTTCCATTAAAAAATGGGCAGTTTTGCCACCACTCCTTTACTAAGTTGATAAGACTTGTGTCACGAAACCACATAGCTTCTAGCTTAAATGAGCTTTTGGAGAGACCTCTATCTTAAAAAATTGAGAGGGAGATTGAGAAGTGGTTTGAGCCAGCTAAAGTGTGAATTATTGATGAGAAATCCTAAGAAGCTGATAACTAGCTATCTGATAAAAGAAAGCGGTCAAGCTTTTCAACGATCTGAGAATTTTTTTTTCTCTTGTTTGTCCAAGTAAATGTCCCATTTTTCATAGGACAATCATATAAATTATTTGATATGCTGAAATTGTTGAAGTTATCCATTGAAGCTACTGGGGGTATTATTCCTCCATTCTTTTATGAGAGATTTCTAATTGCATTAAAGTCCCCCACTAATATTTTGAACTCTTTATTGTTTGCAGCAGAGCTAAGAGAAATTTGTTTCCAGATTTATCGCTTGCCAAAAATAGAACATGGGCCATATATGTTAAAGATCCAAAAAGAAACATTTGTTCTTAAACACATAACCAGTGCTCTTATCCAGTTAGCCTTTGATTCAAATTGTTCTACTTTTACATATTTCTTATTCCATAAGAGGGCTAGACCGCCTGAAGCTCCAAGAGTAGGGGAGATGATAGAGCCCCAATTAGACCAATAACCAAAGAATTTTGAAGCAAAATGACTGGATAATTTTGTTTTGTGTAGGAGGATTATTTCTGAATAAGTTCCAAGAAGTGACACTTAATGATGCATCATTTGTTAGAGGAATTTAAGCCCCTAACATTCCATGAGAGGATCCTCATTGTGCTCAAGGAGAGATACCATCTCTCCTCGTTCTCTTGATTCTTTCTGAGGATTTGTTCCCCACAGTAGGATCACACTATGCAGGCTGAGAGGGGGTGTCAGTCCCTTCATCCTTCTTGGAAGCTGATTGAAGATTAATTTCTAATGTGGTTTGGAGCCCTACTACAATCTCCAAAATTATTTTTTCCCTCTTAGATTTTTATCCACATTTGCTTTTAGGAGTAATGAGGGCCTTTAGTTCTGAATCTTTTTGTGAAATGGGTGGAGAAGAAAGGAGGTCAGAAGGGGCTGAAACAAAATTTATTTAAGATGGGAATGCATTTTTCAGAGAAATTTAGTTTTCTTTTTGATGCCAATTGAGAGATAGGGGAGATTTGATTTAAGATTCAGATTCTTCTAGAACCTCATCAAAAATTTCCTCTGTAAGGTCTTCTATAGCCTTAGTCATCGTATCATTTACAAAGTTCAATAAGTCATCTTCAGAGCCATTTAATAGATCTTCAAAGCTTCTTATATCCTTTTTAGTTTGAATGGCTCAAGGGAAGGGGATGAAGAGAGTATATTTTGGGGTGACTCTCTAGATTTATCCCCAAAATTACTTTGGGGTGACATGTTGGTTATGTCCCCAAATCCCTTGGATTTATCCAGAGATGTTTTTTCTATTTTTTTATTAGCACATCCATTATCCTTCTTTAAGGAAGTTTCTAGCTGATTTGGAGAGGCAAGAAAAACATGATAGGACTGGTTGCTACTAGAAGGTTGATTTGAGCCCAAGGCCCTGGAAATAGCTGCGAGATCCATTAGTTCAACACGGGAAAATATGTCCAAATCAAAAATTATGTTAACTTCCTTCCAAATTGAAGATTCCTAAGTGATTGGCTGAATCTAATCCCCTTTGCTGGTAGAAATTCAAATATTTAGGGGTAATAAGATTGAACTTTTGATCAAGGCCCAAACCTTAATGACAAGCTTTCCACTTGATATGACAAATTCACTTTTTAAGAAATCCCCCAGGTGGGAAGCTATCTGTTTTATGGAGCAAGTATCAAAGAATTCCATAAGCAAGGATGGCAATGAAAAGCAAACTGGTCGTGGAGAAATTTTTAGGGTATCTAAGGATGAGTTGAATTTCCAATCAAAGATACCTAAAAAAGTTTCCCCACACCAGAAAGGACCTTTCCAAAAAATTCTAGCTTTTATAGTATCATTCTTGAATAAGATAAATAGAGAAGAAGCTGTAACCATAATAAGATCAAAATTCTCATACCAGTTCTCTTTTATCCAGGTTTGAATTTCTGACAAAGGTTTGCCAGCACCCCAAATTTGCACAAAGAGCTTGTTTTATTCATATTCACGATATTGTGCCTCCAGATAGAATGGGATTGTCAGTATCAACTGCCACTCTTTGTTTCCCCGATCTGCCGCTCCTTTGGCTTAGAGTTACTCTCCTGAATAGTTATCCTCAGGGTTTTTTGAAACCCCAACTTTTGTAAGGGTCTCTTTGCCTCTTAGATTTCCTTTGTGTAGAAGCCCTATGAAGCGGGTGGCTTTCTTTCTCCTTATTTGCGTTACCAAAATTTTGAGAAGAGGAAACAAAAGAGCATCCATGGTCTGAAGCATAATGTCGTGTGTTCGGGGAAAAGTTTCCTCGAGATCTTGGGTGTTGTTGACTTTGCTAGGAAGGGTTTCCATTTGATGAAGCTTTAACCCTAGCATTTCCTCCAGTCGAATGGAAGTAGGAACCATTCTGTTGGGAGTCTGTATGACTGAAGTTCGATGAATACCGGTGATTAGGGTTAGAAGTGATTTCATGAGAAGCTTTGGCCCGAGAATCCTTAGGGTATTTCAGAGTTTTCAAAATTCCTTGATCATACCATGGAGGCAGGTTTAGATTGTATGATGGAAGATGGGGCCTTTCGAGATCTTCATGGTCTTCCCAATGCACTTGTTTTCCTCATGCACGATGTAGATCTCGCACCGTAGGGTCTCATTTCACAAATGCCATAATTCATATTTTCTCATGAAATTTGCTCATTAAGTGTTCTTAGATTCGAATTGATAAAAATACTATGTATTTATAGGTGTTTATGTAATTTCTCAAAAAATAGATTCTAAAATTGGACAATTGCAAATTGAATTTGAATTAATAAAATACCACCAAAAACATATTTAAACATGGGTCCTAGGACTTAAAGGGGACCCATGCTCCAATTTGATTTAATTATTGATTGCATTAACTAAATGTTGGTTTCTCTTTCGGAAAACGGGAATAACAAGGCTTTGAATGCACAATTTGACAAATTAGAAGCTTAATTAAGTCCAATAAATTAATGGACCCAAACATAGTGTGAAATTGTAAAGGTATACAATTTCCTACACTATAGGTACTTTTGTGAGATTATGACTATTCAAATCTTGGTGATTTGGTGTTGGAGTGATTTTATAATCACATGCACATATTTGATTAATATCGTTTGACATGGTTATCAGTATATCATTGGATTTTATGTTACCATCTGTCGGCTCGAAAGCGTTATGAACCAATCCAAATGCAAAAATATGACTTATAATTTGAAAGACATAATTCTTGATTTTTTTTGTTATATCTAGGACGTGGGTCCCATCGAGCGTGCCAAAATATGGACGATGGAAATGTGAATGACAAAATGCAATCAACATATAGATTCACACTTTCACAATCACGCAATGAAGTTCAAGATCTTGGCTCAAAATATTGAATTTAGATAACAAGCAAAGACGTCACAAGTAAAATATTGATTTGCTTTATTTTTGGTTCTTCAAAGTAACAAACTATGAAAGAATAATAATGATATGATGCAATGATAATGATAAAATGTTCAAATACAAATGATACCTATGCTTGACAATGATAATGATAAATAATTGATAATTCTTGATAGTGCTTAAGTGATAAATGTGCTGTAATGATTTTGATAAAAAGAGTGCTAGGGGGTTTGAATGAAAATTGAAGTTTTTTATTTATATGCTTCACTTTATACTTGATCAATGGTGGAGATTAATTTGAAAGGTAAATGGATAGGATAATTCAAGATAGTGCAGAACTTATAATATGAATTAGTGTAGAACTTATAATTTGAATTTGATGGAGGTAAAGTTAGAAGAATTAAATAAAAATGATAGTTGGATTAGAAGAAAATATGCAATTTAAATATATTTTTTAATTTATTTAAAAGAGGAGTGTTAATTGATGGGCTTGGATAATAGCTAGTTTTCTTCCATTTAGTTTATGTTTTTTAACATTTTAATCCGCTAAATTTATAGACAATCCTGAACCTTATACATCTTTTATGTCTTTCATGCATCCTAAAGCAGACTTTAATATGTGGAAATATAATTATGATGTGATGGTATTTGTATGCATGGATGTGTGAATGTTTATGAAATTCAATGTGATTCTGTGTTTAATTCATGGTTGTTAATGATATGTAAAATTTAGATGAAATTAATCTTTTGTAGTCGGAACTATAGCCCACAACAATTGGATTGCCAGCCAACAACAAAAAGATCACAACAGTTGTAGGGGAGAGTCCATAAATGCTAAAAACGTGATAGTTCTAGGAAGAATGAAAGTGATCATTGAAATGGTGAACCGCGAGTCATCAAATCATCAAATAAGATGATAGGAGGAAGAAGGAGTCTACTTTGATAAGGAAAGCCATGATGTGACAGTTTTCATGGAGCACATATTTGTCAAACCGTTAGGGAAAAGTTTTAGTTTTACTTCTCTTCTTTTGTCTATTTCAATTATGGTTTTTAGTTACAAGACTAGTCCTCTCCCTATTCTTGAGGGAGAGTGGACATAAGCATTTAAATTCTATTTTTAGTTCTTGTGTGAATAAAACTCCTCTCACACCTACATATTGGGATCGATAGTTGAGGAGTAGATCTAGTTTAGGATATAGTTTCTAGTTCCAATTTTTATTTTTATTAGACAATACTTCATTGTTAGTTTTTCTGTTAGTTAAGTTGCAATGGATATGTACTTCTAAATGGGAAATATGTTGAAGATTCTTGTCATACTATAAGAAGTTCAGTTTCTACGCAATAAAGGAGTTTCAATTTATTGTCATGATTAGTTGATCCAGTAGTGTATATTTGATTTTCCCATATGGGCACAACAACTCGAGCAAGGGCCACTCAAGGTACTACCAACCCACCTTTTTTTGTTATCAGACTAGATGTTATATTACTGTATTTGTTTAAAAATAATTCTCAATTATATGCATATGAATTTTACTTTGTAACAACACGTTGAGTCGATCTTTGAAGAAGTTAAGAAGTTAGGAGTCAGAGTTAGTAATGTCAGTTAGTTGCAAAGTTCAGATTTAGTAGTTGATAGTTACAGTATTGAGCTGAAGGTACCCATAGCATAAGTAACATATTAAGTTATTTCTCTTGTTTTGCAAGTTAACACTTCATTTCCTTTTTCTAGCCTTTATTGTTTTCTGTACATGTGTAAACTACCTATATTGATATAGGTTGTGTGGAGTCCACGAGTGCACATATAGTGCCAACATCATCAAAAGCTTATGAAGTCGTGGTTGATAATTAAATGAAGCCTTTGTGAGGGTTTGGTAAAGTTTTCATTTAGGAACCTATCCCTTGAATTATGTGTCTACTCATGCACCAAGTTGACTAAATATTAGAAAGGCCTTACATTTTTGGCGTCATTGTCAGGGATGGTGCTACATTTAGGATTCTCCTATGTAATTTCAAGCTTTCATAGTTTAGTGTTTTGATTTTAACATTAGTATAATTAGATTTTAATCATCAATAATTTTTTTTTTTACTAACAATGCGCAAGAAACGTTGATCCAAAGAGTCACAACCATTGTACACGGAGGGAGTGAGATGCTCTAGGAAGATTTCTCTCATCAACACACAAAGTTATAGAGTATATTGGTGGAAAAAGTGAACAAAGTGAAGGTATTCCTGAAGAAGAATCATCCTTGATGTAATACCTCCCACTTCGCCTTGACCATATAGTTAATTGAAGTTATAGGTATTGTGATAGTTGAATACAAGATTTTATATATTTAAGGTATTGATTAAATAATTGCTTTAATTATTTAATATATTCAATAATAAATTGAATAATTGCTCTTTTTAAAGCATTCAAAAACTCTTTTAATTTAGGGGTCATTATTTTTGAAACATGGGCACTTGATAATATGAGTACATATTTTTTTTATATACAAACTTTCTACATGAGATTACCTTTATCATTTACCATAATGATCAAAGTCATTCTCCAAGAGCTTGCTTCAAGGTGCATACCATCATTAATATATTCAATGCATATAGCACTAGCTCAAATGCTTCGCTAGCTGATCTTCATGAATCACAAATGACCTAGTAGTATTATCAACATGTTATGTTGATCAAGCCTATCTAAATGGGTCATTGTACATTTTAGATTATTCAAAAGGTCAACTTTAAGTTATATTTATCTTTGGATATAATAAAACTCATTTACTTCTTAGAATTAATAGATTAATAAAGTGTGCTGAGTTATTTTAATTATAAACCAAGGCCATATAATATTGAAACTTTCAATGTAGGGTTGCTATGGTAAAAAAATTGGAAGATTACCATGCAAATAATTTTCAATGTGCATTGTAATAAATACACAAAAATAGCATGTTAATAGATATTAAAGGTTAGATGTTAAGAGGTTAAAAAAAAAGAAGCTTTTACCAAGAGTAGCTAAAACCACCAAGTCCATCTTGTATCGAAGCTAGCAGATAACTTGAACTGCCCTAGACTTTGTGGAGAGGAGACACGCAAGAGGGAGATAAATTGATTAATAGAAAAAAAGGTGGAACGAACTTCCTTGCATGTAGGAAGTGAGTGGTGGATTTTTAATAATGCATGCATTAACTAACGGATTACGCCCCTCTTAAAAAAAAAAATGTTCCTGTAGGGAGATACTATTGTCTTGCTGCATTCGCTTTGTCCTACCAAGGGCTATGCTTTGTTTATTGCAGGGATTTCGCCTGTGAGATCTTCTGGGTCTATCTGGGACTTTCTTTCTATTATGGAGAACAAAGAATCCACTGCTGATTTTACCTGCAAGATGTCTGATCTTTCGTTACAAGGACGGCTTGGGATTAAGAAAAGGAAAAGGCCACACCACCAAGGGGATCGAATAATGGTGAGTGAAGGAATGATACCAGGTATGTGGGTTTGGAAGGTAAATTTTATCTTTCTCTTGATTGGTTTCTTGAACCTTAATCGACGAATACTCCTTCAACCTGTTGCTTTAAGTGTTGGCGTTTTCTCTCTGCTTGATGTAAATTCTAACTTCAAAAATATTATGGTTAGCACATCACTTCATTGTGATTCAGGATTATTAGGATAGATCATAGTGCATTCAGGTCTTAATCAAACTCAGAAATTCTCATCAGAGAAAATACAACTTCAGGCAATAAATTTTGAATACCAAATACAGTTCATTAGATAGGAATGAAGCAGCACCACATATAGGTCTAAGGATTCATCATCAATGTTCAATACAATTCAGTTACAGTGATTGTACACCCACTTACAGAGACACCTACAAATGTTTTAGATCTGGAAGGTATGATGCTGAAAGTAGATTCAAACCTAACAGAGATGGTGATTCCCTTTATAGGCTGTTGGCACTTTTGCCTTGCAGTAAGGAGTTGAGGCGTGAAACCCTCAACTTTCATTATATACTCCCTCGTCTCTTAGTGTAGTTTCCTTAATTCGCCTTCAGATTTGGACTCAGATTTGGAAATTCTTGCACAGCTCTGGTTATTTCTTCAAGCACTTCCACCTGGACTGTTTTTCAAGGTATGGCAGCTCACTGTCCGCCTAGTACTTTTCTTGGAACTGGTTCAGATTTTGGGCCTATCTACAGGATTGTGCAGCGATTTAGCTTCACCTGAACTTTGAATCCATTAACCTGAACTGGTATCTGAATTGAGAATCCACATCTGATTCCCTACTCAAAGCTTAGTCAGCAACTTAGATTAGGTGGTCTTTTGGACAGATTCTCTTTCTAAAAGTTATGGGTTGTCTTCTTCATTTGGAGCCGCTTTTAAGATAATGTGATTGCTTTTCAGCCTTTCATCTTGCTTATTTATTGTTCTGGAAAATACTGCTAGCAATTGCACCTTGCTGTGCAATGAGTACGCTGAAGAGGTGTGGAAGGTCAATTTAAAAAAAAAGTTTAAATAATTTCTTTGATTTCATTGACAACCTGTCTCAATCATCACGCCTGAACATAATAGGAAGTTTAAAGGTTTTAATATTCTCTCTTTTCATCCTGTCTCAGTTGCAGCACTTTAAAATAATAAAACTAAAATTTGAATATATATCTTTATATACCACTGCCCTCTGCTTTTCCTCCACCGTGGCCTTCTCTGAGCTCTGTTCTTTTCCTGGTGTTATTCAATAAATCTTGCAAGCAATTTGTCCCCCTTATGGCAGAATAGACATACGTGAAATAAATACAAAATTTTCTATGTTGGAGCCTTGATCACTATTTACTTCCTAAACTCCCTATGTTCTTGGCATTCGCATTTTATAGAATCTGGAAACCGAAGGGATAAAGATTTGAGGTAGGCATGTCTTCTAAAGTAAACTTATTTCTCTTTATCTTGAAGTCTTCATTTGTATTGAACGCATTCTTTCAAACAAAAAAATAAATAAATAAATTTACTTCCTCAATTTTTACGGCACTCTTTTTGCTAATATACGGCATGGCTTCCTTTAAAGCCTAAATACTAGGGAATAAAGCTATATTCCATCAATCTTCTTAAGGATATAAGTTTTTAAAGAAAAGTAGGTTAGATTCCATTTTAACATAAATTTTTCACAAATTATTCCCCCTTAAGAGAATCTTTATAGGGTAGATGTAGATGCATGTAAGGAGTCTCCTTTGGTTAAAGAAAATACTCATTTTTCTTTATTTAATTACTTTTAAACTTTAAAAGAAAATATATTTTCTTCTCTTATATAAGTTAGTGTTTTGGTAATTTTGTTTAAATAAAAAGAAGTAAAGATGTAAGAAAATTATATTTCAATAAAATAAAATCTATTGGTTTAGGATATTTATTACATAGAATAATTGAATAGTTTAATTGGTGAAATGGGATTATGATTCTATTGAATATTGATTTCCATTATATTAATGGTAGATTTGCAAGTTCTCTCTATGGGTAAGACTTTTAGAATACTTGAGATTGTTACCATGAATTGTTTTAATTAATTGAGTAAGTTTTGGATGACCTCTTAAAGAACGAATAGATAAAAGTGTAATTGGTTATTACCCCTCATGAATATTATTAGTTGAATTCATACGTGCATTTAAAGGTTGAGTTGATGTTTTATTTTGATGATTCTTCCTCACATGTTATCTCAATTGGAGGAGATTATATTTCGTTGAAAGTATGTTGAAGTTTAGTTGGAAACCTTTGTTTTGTTTTGACTTACCCTTGTTTGGGACTGTCGGGTAGTCGGTCTTTTGGGCTTCCAGAGGATGGGAGAAATGTGGCTTCATGATTGGTCCTTGTGTTGGCTCTTGGGAGCTATGGATCTTATGTTCAAATTTATTTGGTGGGTGTTAGCCTTGCATGTGGATGTTGTTTTACTATGGAATCTTTGCATGAGATGGTGCATGCCTCATTTGTTGTTTTACTGAATCGGCTTTGACATTTTTGTGCAAGTTGGCTCACCCCATTGAGTTTGTGGGATTTTGGTTGCTAGTAAGGAGAGTGGCTTCCAATGGGGGCTGGGACCCGGAAGTGGTCCCAGGGTAACTCATTGGAAGTTTTGTAATCAAGTGAAAACACTAATAAATAATTAAAGGTTTGGGTTATAATACACACTAATGCAAGATAATGTATGCCTCTTTCATGGCCCAAGTGCTCATTTAGGCTTAGCATGAAACGAGAAGGCCTAGAATGGCAAATCAACTACCTTGTCTTCATGGAAGGGAGTTGATTCCACATGTGTGAGGATGGGGGCTGGGGATAGGTAGAGGTTGCCAGGGTAACCCAGGATGGGGGCCGGTAACCTAGGAAGATCTGCATTGGGTAACCCAGGTCGAACCATGTGATGACACTCTACCCTCAACAATCTAGTATGTGTATGGTTGGTTTGCTCCTTGTTGGTTGTTCTTCTGGAAGTGGTTGAATTTCTTGTGCCAGGAGTTCTCTTGTGTCGGATGTTTCCTTGTGTTTTATTGTTGCTCTTGTTGTGAAGTCTTGTATCTTAGTTCTGTATGATGGTTATTGTTGGGGATCCTTCTTGTCATCTCTTAGCACGGGGGGTGGGCCTTCAGGTCCATGTGGTTGGGTGGAACGTGCTATGCACCCCATTGGGTCCCCAGTTGTCGATCGAGAAGTGTGAAATTGTACCTTGCAGTGTCTCCTGAGTTGTATCAGAGTTCGATCCAGCATTGCAGCTTTGTACTCCTTCATATCAAATGTAACTTTCCATTTTATTGTATCTCCTCTATTCATGTTGGGAATCGACATTGTAATATTGTAACCCTTGATTAATGTGTTGAACATGTTCATGTAATTTTATGGTACTGGTGTAAACTTACCATTCATGTGATGTAATAATGTTATTGTGAAAAGTAATGCAGTCTTGTTAACCCGAAGGATTTGTTATATGTGGTTCTTGTTTAGTTTCATATTATGTGATATATGATTATTATGATGTATGCAAGTACTTTAAACAAAAATTGGTGCCATAAATACTAGATGTATGTATCCTTTGGGTTTGCTTGGCGGGGCATTACACTTGACACCAGTACCCACAATAGACACAAAGGAGGCTTCCTACATACACATACACATTATGGGTGATGCAGCAGTGGAAGACCCACCAGAGCATGTAACCTTTGAGTTCCCCATTTCCAACTAGGAGAGAGCAACTGCTTTGGAGAACATACCTCCTTCAACACTACCTGTCTTCTATGGGTTGGTCATGAAGGATCTAGATACCTTCCTTTTTGAGTTTGATGTGCTATGCATAAGTTATGATTATACCACAAATGCAAATAGGCTCAAATTGTTCCCAAAACACTGAAGGATGCTGCTCTAAGATGGTTTATGGGTTTGGGAAGAGATTTTGTTCCAAATTGGAATTCCATGAAGACAAAGTTCTTGGAAAAGTATCAAGATTACTATAGAGGCATAGATAGAAAGAGAGATGCAATATTTAGGATGTCACAAAAGGAAGATGAATCCTTGGAAGACTATATGGAGAGGTTTCAATTTTTCCTTAAGAAGTCCTACCAAAATAGACTCTTTGATGAGTCTATAAAGTTGATATTCTTGAGAGGGATTAATGAGGATTGCATGGATGCACTTAACCTAATTGGGGTAGGAGATATCTCTAAGGCACTATTTGAGGAAATTTGGAAAGCATGGAGGAATTGTTCAAGGTATTTCACTAACAAGGTTAGATGAGATATGGCATCTTCCATTAGCAAACCATCCAATGGATTCTCTAGAGTAGAACAAATAAATATTCTTTCAAATATGAAGGAGGATATCATCAACCATCCAGCTACACAATTAGATACCCTCAATGTGAAAAAGAAGCAAGAAGAGGAAAAAACAACCCTTACAAAATATTGCCCACATTATAGATAGAGGACTAATTGCAAATGTAAGAAGGTGGCAAGTATCTCTGAGGAGAAGCAAGGAACATAAAAATTTCATACATTAGAAGGTGAAGATGGACAAGTATTCTACATAGCTCAAAGGAAACCATGGCAACCAAGAGAAGGTATGCCCCAAGATCCTTTGAATTATAACATGTCATTTCCTAGTAACAATGCAAATTTTCCTAGTTGGAACCCTCAATCTTGGGCCAATATGCAAAACCAACAATGGCCAATGCTTCAATCCAATTAGAATCAACAATAGCAAAACATGTGGCCATCACAAAATTACCAAGGATCTAAATATAATTCTCAATGGCCACCCTAACAAAATCAGTGACAACTTTAGTGGCAAAGAGGTTAGCAATGGTAAAATAAAAACATGAATTATCAATAGCCGCAACAACCCTTGCAACCACAATAGCAAGCTATTATGCCAATCCCAACAAATCTAGCACCACAACGACCTAGAGCACCTTAGCTGCGAGCTCAACCTGCACCTAAACCCAATAAGAAGCCTATTCAACAAGCTTATACTAATGAAGCTACTCAATGCCCTACTTATGGGGTTGAGGTGAGTGATGTCCACCTCAGGTCAAGGAAAATGTTGGATGTTACTTCATCTCCTCATATCACTAAATTGGTTGATGAGAAACCCCCAATAGATATCTTGGACAACCAACCTAAGGAGATTGAGTCAAATTAGGTTAACCCAACTAGTCCAAGTCTAGAGCCTCCATTCCTTGAAATATTAGTAGTTTAAAAGCATCAAACACAAGCTAAAACTGACCTATTGGGACAACTTAAGGATGTTTGCATCAAAATATCACTTATCTAGGCAATTAAGGAAGTTCTATATATACTAAAATAGTGAGAGAACTATGCCTTAAAAATTTAGGCAGGAAGCGAAAAGACCCTAAAACTATACATGTCTTAGGACAACTTGCAAACATTATGTTGGAAAACATAACTCTCCCCAAGTATGTAGACCCTGGGAGATCTATAGTGGATGTCAAGATAAATGGAACTCTCATTAAGAACACCTTAATTGAATTGAGAGCAACTATTAATGTAATGACCAAAGAGACCATGAAGTTATTGAAGTTAATAAAACTCATACCTACACCTACTATTCTACAGTTGGTAGATAGGTCCATAGTTAAACTTGAGGGTATCATTGAGGAATTGGTAATAACATTGGATTCATGGGAGTACCCTGTGAAATTTATGGTATTGCAACCTAAAGCTAATCTTGTAGGCTATCCCCTCATTTTAGGTAGATCTTGGTTGGCAACAAAATATGCCTTCATAGGTTGCAGGTCTGGGAATATGATCATCTCCAATAGAAATGTGACTAAGAAATTGGTCTTTTATCCACCATCCCAACCACATGAAGACCTAGAACAAACCATTTGAGCTACCCTCGATGAGGAATATTAGTACTCCTTGCAAAATCTTATGACTATTAAACACAACCCCTTGTTAGAAAACCAAGATGAAGATGATTTGATAGTAAACATCATGCAAAACAACTATGGTAAGGATCCGCAACATCATGACTGTCTAACATGTCTATAGGATCCTCTACAAAATATGATCCCTACCAATTCATCTGAGTCAATTTCCCAAATTTTCCACACTTTGTTACCACACTAATGTGTTCCAAATATAGTAGAACTTGACCAATCATCTATTCAAACATCATTGACTTTAGAGATAATGTCAGGTAAAAAAATAAATGTTAATAATCAATTGATTGATATACAATAGACCTCGCTGATGAATGTGTTGCAAGCACACAAAACAACCTTTGCATGGGATTACCATGAAATTAAGGGGATAAACCCAACATTATGCATGCATAGGATTTACATCAATGATGGTTTCAAACTGGTTAGACAACCCCAAATGAAGATGAACCCTACAATCCATGATATAGTTAAATCAAAATTGCAAAAAATTACTTCATGCAAACTTTATCTATCCCATATCTTATAGTCAATGGGTGTCACCCCTAGTAATTGTCCCTAAAAAGGAGAAAAGTGGAGAGTGTGTGTAGACTACTGAGAATTGAATGCTACTACTAGGAAGGACCACTTTCCACTCCCCTTCATTGACCAAGTATTTGATTTATTAGAAGGCAATAAGTAATTTTCCTTTTTGGATGGATTTAGTGGCTATAATCAAATTAAGATAGAACTAGAAGACTAGGACAAGACAAATTTCACATGCCCTTGGGGTACATATGCTTATTATGTCTAGCCATTTGGGCTATGCAATGCAACAACCACCTTCCAGAGGGTAGTATTGAGCTTATTCTTAGACTTTGTACATGATTCCATGGAGGTTTACATGGATGATTTCACAACTTATGGGAATACCTATGATGAAGCACTTGGAAATTTAGAGAAGGTACTAAAGAGGTGTCAAGAAAATAACCTAGCTATTATTGGCCAAGTATTCATAAAGATGTAGTAAAATACACTAGGGACTGTGATAGATGTCAAAGAATGGGAAGGCCAACAAAAACAGATGAAATTCCATTGCAGCCATAGTTAGCAATCACCATTTGACAAATGGGGGCTAGACTTTATTGACCCAATGTTACCAACATCAAACAACAAAGAGTACATACTGGTCTGCATAGATTACCTTACAAATTGGGTGGAGGTTAAGGCTTTAGAGTTTTCAAGAGATGGGAATGTGGCAAAGTTTCTATATGAAGACATATTCACAAGATATGGAGTTCCAAGAGAAATTGTCACAGACCAAGGACCTTAGTTTATATCAAAGCTGATCACAAAATTGGTTCAAGAATATGAGATCAAACACAAGAAGTCCACACCTTATCACCCTCAAGCAAATGGGCAAGTGGAAGTCACCAATAGGGAAATTGAAAACATCCTCACACAGATAGTGAAAATTCATAGGAAAGACTGGGCATCCAGATTGTCTGAGGTAGTTTGGGTTTATAGAACAATTTGGAAGACCACATTAGGTTTTACACCATATGAACTGGTGTATGGGAAGAAAGTAGTAATTCCTATAGAATTTGAGTATAAAACATTAAGGACAATAGTTACATTGGGCATGGATTTGTCAACAACATAGCAAGAAAGATTGCATAACCTGAATGCATTGGATGAAATCAGAATGAAAGCCATACACCACATTGAAGTTGTATAAAATCAAAGAATTCGTTGGCATCATCAGTTCATTAAGACAAAGGAATACAGTGCAGGTGATTGGGCTTTGCTTTATGACTCTAGATACAAATATTACAAAGGGAAATTGAAAATCAGATGACTTGGTCCATATGAGATAAAACAAGTATTTCCAAATGGGGTAGTACAAATACAAACAATTGATGAATTAATGTTCTCATTACTGGTTAATGGACACAGGTTAAAGCTTTACGAGAAACCAATACAAAAGGATGACTTCTTACATTAATTCAACATTTTGAACATACAAATGAAAATTCAACAACAAAGATAAGAAGCTCTACAAATGAATCAATAGAAAAGCTACACAACTCGCCTACTGATGTTCCATATGTATAATTTTCTCATATTTCACGTGCACACACTACATAGGTGGCAAACAACAACATTCATTTTCTGAGACACTCACATAAGCAACAAGGACCTGCAATAACACACATGAAGGCAACAAACTTATAAAAGGGACCTGATATTGCAAGCGCATGTAGCACTTGTCTACCTGACATTTTTATATTATATCCACTTTCATTACATTCCTATCATTTCATATCCTATTTCTTTGTACATACAACCACACATATTTCTTTTCATAACATGCAACCATACATATTCCATTTCCATTACACATAACTTCTTATATCCATTCACACATAACAATCCTACCACCTTCATCGATTATAACATCCCATGCAATTAATCTCACATCACCTATTTTTTACACGCTACATCCTTTCATCCCATCATTTTCCATGTGTCACAAATATGTAGTCATTCATTTCAAATTACCATTGCATGAAATTCATTGCAATCAAGGCAAGTCATTTCATATCACACTGCAGGTAGTCATCAACTACTTCACATGAGTTGAGTTTCACTTCAATTCCTATAGGTACACTACACATTAACTTAACATAATTAACATGACTGATTATTGATTTTTTGCATATTTATACATTCATTCTTGCATGCTACATATCTTAATTAATTTTACACTACTTTTCATCAGACCCTCTTCCAAAACCGTACCCATTAAGTGAGGACACTTAATATCTTTAGTTCGGGGTAGGGGTATTCCTTAGTATTTTTGCTTTAAAATTCTTTTTGCAAAATCTTTTTACTGTTTATTTTCCTCCATTTTCAAACTGTTCAAAAGGAACAAGCTTAAAGGAGAGAAAAGGGTTTGAGGCAGCTGAATTGAGAGGTTACAACATATAGACATAGTGGAAGTGGTGTAGTTTGGGTGACAAACAAAAAATTGAACAAGAAGAAAGCAGAATTGAGGAATTGAAGAGACTGTAGAATATCAAAGCATTACCATGGGAGGTGATAATCTACAGAGAACGAATGACACACAACCAACTTTTAGATGATAGGTTGGTTTTTCCCATTTTCAACAAGCCGGTTGGTTAGAGTATTTTTGAAGCTTAGAAAGTTTAATGAGGTAATGACCCAACAGTTTGTAGCCACATTACAAAATGATGAAGCAACTGTTAGGAGCTTAAGGGTAGATGCTTCAGAAGATGCCATAGTTAAAGTATCTGGATTGCCAAGGATATGAGAAGAGTTTCTAGTTAGGGAAAATGCTATTGTTGCAAGGGACGAATTTAGACAACTAGGAGAAAACCTAGATTCCTCTTCTCAAGGTACTATATTATTATCTTTACCCTAGATTTGGGCTTCAGTTGCTTCCTACATAGTTAAGTATTTGACATGTGATGGCAGACAATCTTTTTTATATATAGTCCATTTTAAACTATTCTCATCTTCACCATGGTAGGCATGTGAATGTTTCAAATTTCTTGTATAATTTGTTAAAAAGAATGCCATTTGAGTACAAGAGGAAAAGGAATAATACAACATTGTCTCATTTTTGTTTGGTCACATTATTGATATAGAGGAGTCTTAGGACTCAATGTCCACATGTTTCTTTGGAAAGTTTTCTTAATTGTAACAATATTAATAGTATCCTTGAAGAACCTGTTGTCCCAGAAATAGTGGAGGAACCTATTGTTTCAGAAAGTTCAATTCCCTCTAACTCCCCTATTGTGTCACCTACCCACAACACTGGAGAGCCAGTGGAGTAGGGCTTGTAGGAAACTTAGCCTGTAGCCTCTGCTGAGCAATCTGTAGTAGGGGACAAGGAAGAAACCCTTGTTTCCAGAAAAACAAAAATCCAAGAAAACAAAAAGTGGACCTTCTTTTGCACATGCAAAAGGGTAGAAGAAACCCACAAAACCTAGGAGGCAATCACATCATCTGAAGAGAAAGGGGGCCATGAGATGGTCAGTTAAAAATTAGGAAGAGGAGGATGTTGTAATGGTTGAAGCAAACTTAGAATTGGAGGGGAATTCCCCTAGAAATGTAAATACATCAATTGCACAATTTTGGTATTGTACAGGTACCTCTGAATCTGATTTAGAGGATGTTTTTGTAGCAAGGAAATGAGGAGATCCCCAAAGAGCCCTGATTCAGAGGGTTGTAAATACACAAGTATAATGGGGGATGAACAATTTATGGAAAAGGATGAAGAAATTTTATAGAAGAAAGGAATATTGGTAAAGAATTGTAGAAATCCATGGAAAGGATAAAACAATTGGAAGAATTATTGAAAACACATCAACAAAGGGACAATGAGAGGGATGCAAAAATTAAAGAATTAGAGGGGAAGCTCTATAAATTTGAGTATGGGTCCAATTTGGAGATATTTGCACAACTTGCTATGGTTGAAGCAAGAAACAAAGACCCAACATCTCAAGGCTCAATTCCTCAGGTCAGAACCCCCATTGGCCAATTGTGGTATCCTTGGGTGTGGAATTATGGAAGAGAACCCAAGAATTATCTCAAAAGAAGGATTGGGAGAAAGAAAAAGTTGAATTGCTATCCAAACACATTGGGGCATTTGAATAGCAGGAGGCAAAAGTGAAAAAGCTAAAAGTGGGAATTGGAGAGATAGCAGATAAAACTACATAGTTGCTAAAATGCAGACCACCTACTAGGGTCCATGCATTATTTATGTAGGAAAATCATTTGTGTTTTCAATTCAGCCAGTTGATTAGTGATTTACCAATTTCCATGAATAAGAAATTTGTGTTTTTAGATACTTTCTTTGATTCTACACTAGATATGCAAGACCAATTATGTGAGTTCTACTTGCATAACTTTGTTCTTTTAAATGAGACTGAATGGAATCCATTGATGTTTGTGGGATACCTACAAGTCAGAGTTATGGCCTCCTACATCAGAAATGAACAACAAAGGGGTGAAATTTTACAAGAATACAATGAAAAGAAAAAATTTATTGCTTTGCAGCTTCGGAAAGAATCAATTGATCCTAATGCAGTCATAGATTAGTGGTTAGAGCTTTGGGGTTACAGAGGTGCAACAAGAAAAATAATGAGTATCAGAGAACATGATTATATAAAGATGAAGCAACTAGCTACAAGACCTATTAATCAAGCCTTCAAGTTTGTGCAAAAGAGATGGGAAGAGCTAACCCTTGAGTTGAAGAAAAAGAAGCCACACTCCTGGTATAATTTTATAGCCATTGTCAAAATATCTCATAAGTATATAGACATTTCCAAGGATAATGGACTTAGATGGTTTCCACTCACCTTTCATCCACCTATGATCCTCTTTCCAATACCATATTGGACAAGAAAGAAATGCGGGGAAGAAGAAGCGACTGGGAATATCAGGTTGGAAAAGTTTTCATGTTATCGAGGCTATGGGCCTGGATAATAGCTAGTTTTCTTCCATTTTGTTTATGTTTTTTAACATTTTAATTTTCTAAGTTCACAGAAAATCCCGAACCTTATACATCTTTTATGTCTTTCATGCATCCTTAACCAAATTTTAATGTGGAAATATAATTATGATGTGATGGTATTCATATGCATGGATGTGTGAATGTTTATGAAATTCTATATGATTCTGTGTTTAATTATGGTTGTTAATGATATGTATACTTTAAATGAAATTAACCTCTTGCAGCCAAAACTATAGCTTGCAACAAAAGGATTGTAAACAGTTGTAGGGGAGAGTTCAAAAATGCTAAAAACACGACAATTTTAGGAAGAATGAAGGTGATTATTGAAATGGTCTATCGTGAGTCATCAGACCATCGAATAAGATGACAAGATGAGGGAGTCTACTTTGATAAAGGTTTAAGTGTAATTAATTATTACACTAGCATAAGTTAACTTAAGTCTTGCATTAATTTAGTCCTAGGTTGCATAAATTAGAAAATCATTAATAATGGGGTAATTCCCTTTTCATGTGTAGGAGATAATATTCCTTCTAGAAGATGAGTTGTCCTTCTAGAATTTATCTCAATCTTTTATCATTTCCTAGGTAGGGTTCACATGTTGTTAGATCATGACACATGGAAAC
>VDFB02368568.1:0-25766 GCA_007258455.2 Sequoia sempervirens
TCCAACATTGATTGATATGATCATTTTCTATACTTTCTCTTCTTTTTGCCACTCTTAGTAATGTTTTAGGATGTATTTTTAAAACTTCGCTAATATTGCTTACCATTCTTTTATTCGAAGTTGCTTTATTAACTATAGTAGTTGTTATGGCTCTTCTTGCTGCATTTTTATCTTTAGATTGACTATTTTTCCCAATAGATTGAATGGAACTAGCAACAGTAGACATAACATGTTTTAATGATTGATCTTTTCTTTTTGGCTTAACAATAAAGCCTAACCTTTTCATTATTTTCCTCATTTTTTGTATTCTCATCAATTGCATCACTAGTTGACATTGAAATGCAATTTTTTTACGATAAAATAATTCATTGTATATTCTATTCGCATAAATTCTTATTTGCCTCCAAGAAATTTGACTAGGAAGATTATCGAAAACACTACTTTCAATTTAAAAAAAAATATTTTCATTAAATTCAACATCACATTCTAGATTTTCATCTTCATCTTCATCTTCATTTTCATTTTCATTTTCATTTTCAACTTCAAAATGATTTACATTTTGATCTTCATTCTCATCAACAAAATGATTTTCATTTTCATTTTCATTAACAAAACGGTTTTTGTTTTCATTTTCAACAAAAGGATCATTCTCATTTTCACTTTCAACAAAATATATATTTTTTTCATTTTCAACAAATTCTATAAAAGTTTCATCTCTCCAAACATTATCAATGTCAACATCATTTAGTCCAACATCTTGTAAAACTTCTATATACGAATTTACCATTTCACTAACATGTGGATTTGAAGACATACCTGGATTTGTGCATATTGAAACATTCTCCATAGCATTGAAAAAGGGATTTGAAGACATAGAAGGACTTGCTTGTATAATCATATTCTTCTCCAAATTGACTTCTTGCAAATTAGTTTCATCTACAACCATGGTCTCCTCAATGTTTTCTTCTTCAATAGTTGTGGAATTGGATGCTCCACCATCATTCATTGATTTAATTCTCATTCTTCTTTATCTTTGTCCTTTTTTCTCCTTCTCTTTATTTTCTTCAATTTCTTTAGGAGTCAATGTCTTCCTCCTCTTATTACAAGCTTTTGAACCCATGATTATAAAATTCTCAAGCACAAATGAATGTCAATAGTCAAATTCTTGAAAAAATTCAATCCAAATTGGAAGTTGAAGACTCATAAGGACAAAATTATTCCTCTTGTGTTCCTCAAAACAAGTAGAAAACTAGCACAATTCCACTTTAAGAACTATTTTCTTCATGCCTCCTTTGAAAAATTCAATCCATATTGCAAGTTGAAGACCTTTTGTTCCTCCAAACAAGTACAAAACTAACACAATTCCACTTCAAAAATAGTTTACATGATGCCTCCTTTGAAAAAATCAATCAAAAATGCAAGTTCACCACCTATAAAGACAATAGTTGATGAAAAAATGTCTAATACGTCATACTCGATCAGTATTATTAAGGAAGGTGACTTCATAGTAAACTTTGCCAAGAATTTTAAAAAGGGTTAGGGAACGGATCCGCTTATAAACGAGATCCTATTTTATTAAAAATAGGGATCTCGCTTATAATCGTGATCCCATTCCCAAGATTAAATGGGATCGTTGACAAAGGAACAAGATCTCGTTTCCCTGTCAACAATCACAACATTTAATATTGGGAAACG
Source organism: Sequoia sempervirens (assembly GCA_007258455.2). Classification (NCBI taxonomy): domain Eukaryota; kingdom Viridiplantae; phylum Streptophyta; class Pinopsida; order Cupressales; family Cupressaceae; genus Sequoia; species Sequoia sempervirens. Next base: position 1,696 of record VDFB02368568.1, read on the forward strand.
AGATCCTGTTTCTAAAAATTTGAAATTGGATTTGCTTTGTGGTCGAGATTTTGCCTTGTATTTTGGTTCAAGAAAAGCATTGGGAATCTGAACCTAGGCCTTCAACCTGGTTTGACCTGCAAGTTGAAGGTCCTAACAATGTCTGAGAAAAATACCGAGTTTGGACATATGGCTGACGAATTTTTTTGAAAAATCTTTTGACGAAATTAAAACCCATTTTAGATGAGACAATGTAGATTCCAAATATCTAATTTTTTACAATTGGATTATTTTTTCTATTTTTCAACTAATTTATGATGAAACTGGTCCATAAACTTTAAATATCGGGTTTTTTACTATTTTAATAACTTTTGATCAACATAACATTTTACGAACGGATTGCACAAGAATGTAATTCAAACAATTGTTTTCAATTTAAAAAAAATCAAAAAATGATAAGTTTAGGTCATCTTATGTGTGTTGTACACGACGATTTTTCAAAATGACAAATATGCCTAATAAATATTTAACAAAAAAAATATTCAATAAAAAATTACAAAAAATATCAAAAAATGTGCTTCAGTGAGTCAGAAATATTTTCCCAAAAGGATTTAGAAAAATATGATAATTTAGGTCAGAATATGGATGTCGTACAGTGCATGGTATGCTAAAAAAAGTGACTTTTAAATAGTGGTTTTTAGAAATGCCTATTGAAACTCAGTTTGTACCATCTGGGTATTGAAATAAATTACATATTTGGAAACTAATCTCCGAGTAGTAAATTTTATGATTAGTGACTTTTGAGAAGATTCCATCTTTAAGTGCTTCAAATTTTAAGGTCAAATGTGTCAAATTCTGAAAATCAGGGAAAACACTTCCACTTTTTGGCCAAAAAGTGGATTCAACTTATTGCCAGCATCCATCATATTGAGTGCAATGGTGGGACTTTGATTAAGAATATATAATGTTGTAGCAACTGCATCACCCCAAAAATAATTTCTTTGTCCCTTGGTCTATAGCATAATTCTTTCCATTTCAACCTTGGAAAAACCAAAAACTAATGCTTTTGATGTTAGAATCTTCTAAAAACTATGGAAATTCAAATGGACATACCTGAGATGCCACAACCAACTATTATCCTCATATTCCATATTAGTAAGATTGCTTCTATGTTATCCAAACTTCAATGGGAACATCCCATTCTTTGACATAGGCATGACTATAACCACCTTATTGCCTCGATTCTTATCATAAATTATGCATTGCTGATTTTCAAATACCGCCTTATAATTTTTACCACATAATTTCCCAACACTCAATAGATTATGCTTTAATTATCGAGTACATAATAATTTTCCTTAACACTTTTCATACCTTCTTCAGTAGGGACTTCCATAGCTCCTTTTGTAGCAACCTCCAATGGTTTTTTATCACCAAGCTTGATCTTAGATTTAAAACTTTCATCCATTATAGAAAAAAAATTCTCATTCCCCAACATGTGGTTAGAACATCCCAGATCTAAATAACAAACATCTTTAGTAACATTTTCAACTTTGTCATAAGATAAAAATAAAGTATTTGGAGGAGCCTTATCACCCTCTTGAGCATAATGTACACTTTTATCATTATTACCTTTTTTTAGTCTGCACTCTCTTTCAAAGTGGCCATACCTATTACAATGGTAACATTCAATATTTTACTTAATAAATCCACCTCTACCTCTTCCTCTTGAACCGCGTCTTCCTCTTGAACCACCTCTTCCTCTATTTCCTCTTGAAGAATTTTGATTTTGACCTCTTCCTAGACCTTGGTTGCTACTATTGGCATCTTCATTCTTTGTAACGTGCAATTTGGAGGAAAAAGATTTCTCATCACTTTTCCCAAATGAATCTCTTAATCTCTCTTCATGAAACATTAGAATCTTCCAACTAGTTGATCAAACTAAATGGTAGAAAAATACTTTCTTTCTTCAATGATTATAGCAACATGGTTCCATTTTGATGTTAAAGACCTCAAAACATTTTTATTACAATCTCATTTCTTACTGTTTCTCCTAGAGTGGCTATTTTATTAATCGCATCATTGAATCTTACACAATAATCACTTACTAAATATTAATTTCTTGCATCTTCAAATTTTTGAAGTCTCTATTCAACGTTTGCAGCTTGACAACCTTGACCTAGTTGCTACCTAGGTAAGCTTCCTGTATAGTCTTTTAGACATCTATAGCTAACTTTACACTTGCAATCCTAAAAAATAATCTCTTATCAAGGGCTATTTGAATATGAAATAAGGCTTGAGAATTCTTCTTTTTAGCCCCCTTCTTAGTTGTTCTATCATTAGTTGTAAGAGTACTTCAATCTGTTGTCTCTTTATAACCTTTTTCTACAATCTCCCACAAATCGTTCCCTGTCAAAAATGCCATCATCTTGATGCACGAATATTCATAATCACTTCCATTGAATTTAGGAATCAACAAAGAGTTCAGGCCTGACATGATTACCAAAAAAAAAAAAATCTTCTCTGATACCAAATGTAGAATCTAAAACAAGCCTTATTCTTGATTCGACATAACAGAAAAAAAAAACAATTAATTCAAAAAATAAAAAAACAGAGCACACACTAATACACAGTTTTGTATTTTGTAGGCTAAATTATTATCTTTATTAATGATGCTTTTATAAAATAAACCACATTGTTGCATAGATCATAGCATCTAATAATAGCTTGAAAAACTAAATAACTAAACATACATTTTACATGTATAATTTCTTGCATTGGAAACAAGGCCGTGAAACTTAAGTTTATCAATTGAAACTAAAACTAAAAAGAAAACTATACTTAAATATAATTGTCAAAACATGCACATCTATGCATGACAATTAAGCTAATTAACACAGTGATGCACATGGAGAGTTTATTCATGCATCACTTTTCAACACATATGACAACCAATGATTGGCATCAACTTCAATAGTGTCATGTACAACTTGCTGAGATTCTTACTATTCACCAAACTACTAAATCTAGTAATTCCTAGGCTACCTATATTATTATTAAAATATTTGCTACAAGCATATTTCCAATGAAATGCTCTACTTTGTTTTCCACACTAATATATTGTTGTGACTGCTACACACTAAAATTCAATCCCCCACCTACTCTCTCATTAATAGGTTGGTGGTATTTGCTATTTTTCCATTCATAATTATTTTATAATAATCAAGCTCTAATATCAATTGTTAAAATTAGAGAGTATAAATTATTTTTTCTATTCATCAAATAGATGGATCCAAAGATCCTTAAATAATTATCATGCTTGGAGAGATGTTTCTCTTGCACAATACATGACTTTACACTACAAATAATTTGAATTGAGTGTAATTAAATACTATTTATAAATTTAACAAAAATGATAGTCACATAGATACAATTTTCACCATTAGAAAAATAAGAATAAGAATAAAGAACTATGGTGGGGACATAAAAGATTAAAACAAAGTGACTTCAGATAAAACATAGACTAAAGAGGGAAAATAAATAAATTAGATAGCCACATAGAGCTCGTTGAATGGAACAAAGGTCATCAAACATTAGTGTAAAGGAAACTATCTAAGATGTAAACAAATTCAAAAGCAAAATATCACTAAAATCAATCGCCTTATTACTATGTCATTTTGGATAAATATGGAGAAAATTTTTATTAGTTTGGGATTTAATGGCATCAAAAATGCTCTATCGAGCTTCACTCCAACATTGGCACATGAGATGAGATCTACAACATGTCCTTTGAATAGGATATGTGAAAAGTTACATATTGAAAATGAGAAGCTCACAATAGAAAGGGATTTAAACGAAATGGCAATGATATAATATGATAGGGTTGCAAGTTTGATAACACCGAGTGTTTTCCAATTTGTAATTTTACAAACAATATGAAAGTAATCAAAACCATTTATTATTTGCATAGTAACAACCCAATTGTTTTGTCACCCATCACCTCAATTTGGTTAGTCACCCACTATTTGGAAACTATATGAAAATAGTATGAATACATAATGAAAACCTTTTCTTTTGTAGGAAGTAAGAATTTAATGAAGTTCACCTTCAAAATATCTAACTCTTAGAGTAAAAATTGCATTTCAATTTCTTCATATGATTGGAACAAAAAAATGCACAAAATAATTGTAGGTTGGAAAACACAATGTGGGTTGTGATTTATTTCATTGTGCACATTCAAAGCTGAAGGGTGGAAAGCATAGGGAGGAGTTGCACGTGGGGGATACATAAATCTAACCAAATTGAGGTGAGGGGTAACCAATCAATTAGGTTGTTACATGTAGAGTTGCATTTTACAACAGCATGTGGGTTGTAGGTTTGTTAACATCGAGTGTTTTCCAACTTGCAATTTTATAAAAAAATATAAATGTAATCAAAACCTTTTGTTATTTACATAGTAATATCCCAATTGGTTTTTCACTCCTCACCTTAATTTGGTTAGTCACCCATTTTTTTACTAACTACACTATATGAAAATAGTATGAATGTAATGAAAACCTGAAGTTATTTAGACATTACGAATGTAATGAAAGGCATCTTCAAAATTTATAACAAGTCTTAGGTAGACTAAAAATTGTGTTTCAATTTCCTCATATGATTGAAAAATAAATGCACTAAATAATTATAGGTTGGGAAATCATAGTGGGTTTTCATTAGCTAATTTTATTCTTCTTGTTCAAAGTTAAAGGGTGGAGAGCATGAGGAGGATTTGCAAGTGGGGGATACATAAATCTAACCAAATTGAGGTGAGGGTTGACCAACCAATTGGGTTGTTACGTGAAGAGGGTTTTACAGTAGCATATGAGTTGCAAGTTTTGTAACACCCATTGTTTCCAATTTTATTACTTTTTTGGTTGTTTGCAAAATAAAAGGTTTTCAAGAGAATCATATAAATAGAGAAAATTGAGGGGAGGGGTGACTAAACAATTTGGTTGTTACATGTTCATGGTTTTAAAATAGTATGCATGGGTTGTAAGTTTTATAACACCTAGTGTTTTCCAAACTGCAATTTTATGTGCCACATTTTTCGAACAAGACACATGAAAACACTCAAAATGGAACACACCTAAACGTTCATTAGAGTCCATCTGTCAATCTTATATCATAATGATGTCATCATATGGTGGATGGGGCATTGCGTTATCATGTCTAAGACATGATCTTTTGGTTTTAAAACAATATGTGGGTTGCGGTTTTTATACCACCCAGTGTTTTCCAAACTGTAATTTTATTCACAATATGAATGTCTTGAAAACCTTTTGTTATTTAGAGAGTATGAATGTAATGAAAGGAAACTTCGAAATTTACAACTATTAGTTATAGTATATAAATTGTGTTTCAATTTCTTCATATGATCACAAAATTGCACAATATATTTTTAGGCTGGAAAACACAATGGGTTGTGAGTAGATGGTTTATGAAAACACTTCAAAACCAAAATCCCTCTTTCCAATCTAGTATCAAATGCTTGAAAATTTCTTCTGAGCTCCCCAACAACCTGTAAAATGTGAAATGATGGTATGTTTTTCAAAATATCTAATTTCAAACATGCTTTTATAAAAGTATTGCAAAGTTTAAAACTTGTTGGCATGCCACATTTTTTTGGTGATGGGAAATGTGACAACACTAATGACACACACCTAAACATCTATTTATTTTTCTTATATCATAATGATGTCATCATATGGTGGGTGGGGCATTATGTTATCATGTCTAAGACATGTGTTTTTGTGGGGAGATTAGATTTTGCCTCTTTTTCCATACTTTTTATGTAATTAACGATTTAATTATGGATAAATTATTTTTTAAGAGGATCACTCATGAAGTAGCAGTAGCCCAAACTTAAAACAAAAACTCATGAGGTGTGTCACATCATTATGATTCAAATTTTCACTATCATATGTTGTGGATCTAATATGATCTTAAATTAAATTAATGTGGAATGACATGATGTATGGATATTCAAGATTCTAAAAGTGATGACACCATATGTCACACCATGTCACATTAATTCAATTTCAGATCATATTAATCCATAGATCATATCAGATCTACAACATATAATAGTGAAAATTTGAATCATAATGGATGTAAAATGGCACGTATGATTTTGATTTTGGTTTTTCCTAGGTTTTATTCATTGACCTTAACATCTACTTAAAGAATGCATAGACTCTCATTTTTTTATTTTTTTTATTCAAATTTGAACTCAACTCCATCTAGGCACTTACAACATGGCATTGGCATTAAGCCAACCTTAAGTTCGTAGACTCTCATTATTAGTTTTGTAAGATTAGACATTACAAAGTATGATAGATCAAAATATATTTGTAGGTTGAAATATTATTCTTTAGGATTTTTTGTTAGGAAATAATGCATTCAACCCACAATCTTAATCCATTTCTTACATAACCCCATGAGAGATAAAAATGCATACAAGTAACCATAATGCATAGATCAAATAAAAAAGCCACAAGATAACACATGATATACCCTCGAAAACCCCTCAAGAGAGAAAAACCTAGCCTACAAAAGCATCCATAATCCATCTTAATGCATCCTCATGTGTCCAAGCATGAATCCACACATCCCATGCCATGCTTCACATGTGCACTCCTCAGAAAGACTCAATAATGACAACCCACTCACCTAGCCAACCTTAACCACTAAACATGTGCTTTCTTTTATAGATTCAAGCTCACACAAATAAAACAAAGTGGTAAGATAAAACCATTTGCCACAAAACCATGTGAACATAAAAGCACTAATCCCTTATTTAATATTGGGTACTAAGCTTTCACTTTATTTAATATTCCCCAATATTAAATTATTATCACATGTCTCTCACACATTAAATTATAATACAATGTTACAATACAACATAAAATGGTCCCCAAAAAATTACCTAGTGTGATTAACCACACCACCTCGATGCATCATAACTAAATAATTATTTAATTACAACATTATAATATAACATTTTTATGTAATGGTGTAAAACACCATATCCCAACATTCTCCCACTTATTTTATACACTGCATAATGGATCAATGAATGAAATACATCATCATAGATCCATACATGAAACCGCATGAATATCAACATGCTCTCATGTTCCATCAAGATACCTACAACATATGCAACCCACATGATAGGAAATAGCATCCAAAACACATGCTAATACATCCAACCATCTATACCTCCTAGTTATCAACAAAATTAGTAAACGCATTCCAAGAACATATGCAACCCATAAACTGCAATCACAAGCACCTTGTATCAAACCTATCAATGAAATACATACCTAGGAAATCCACTACATAGATAATGTCCAAGCATATCAAGTCTACTAATCAACACTATATCAAGGTGTGATAAATAATCAACAATGAAGTACCAAGAAAAATAAAAATCATCCACACATACAACCCAAATAGTTGGATAATCTCTCACAACAAGTTGTCACCATCCTCCCAAAAACATGAACATCCAGTAAGGAACCATGAATAGAGAAAACCTCTAAACCATAATGTCCTACAAACACCTCAAGTGCAACACTGTGTCAAGTATGATCTCCTAACAACCCCAAATGAGAAGCCCCAACAACACCCAAAACAACGTTCAATATCTTAGATCAAACAAACATATGAATCATGTAAATGCCAACATGGATGTAAGCCTCTCTAATCAAGAAGATAAAAGTCAAGTGACCATTCTCAAATCTAAAAATAGGCCCATACACCATCTCCTAAACTCCTCACTAATGAATGATAATGTAAAATAAAATGCACTAGGAGATAACCGTGCTAAACATCCCTCAAAATGAATCCTCCAAAACTAACTATCCATAGCTCAAGATCCATATCCATGAAAGGTGAAGCAATATAAAATCATGCTAAATAATCCTCAAATGAGTCTCCAAAATCAATCACCATGAACCAACTCATTCCCATGAGAAATCAAAGCACAAAACATAACATATCGAAAAGAAATAATTGGAAAATACCTCTCAAATGATAAACTGTCGAGTAGACCAAGAGTGGGGAATGAGAATACTCCTCCAAGATAGCCAAGCCATCGTGACTCACTCCAAGAACAATATCCTCTATTGGTCCATCATGAAATCATGCCTATACCTAGGTGAAAGCTCCTTGGTCTTCCTATTGAAACCTCCAAAGAATAACTATCTCAAGCAAATGTCTCTAATCCCAAGAGAACTCCAGCCTCACCCATGTCTCCAAATATCCATGAGCATTTGTAATCGATCAATATCTTCCAAACTCCAAATGAAACATAACACCATCATGAAGTAATCAAGAAAATGATCATATATACTAAACATAAAGAGAACCACCAAAATTAATGTTAGAACTCCAACCACAGAATCAAGAACCTATTATGACAACATGATCTAACCATCTCCTCCTAGGAGATCACATGTACCAATGCAAACATATTGGTATCAAGAGAACATGTAACATGACAAACTCTAATCTAGAATCAAGAGTATATCATGACATAATAAAAAATACAATTTAAACCAAGAAACCACGTCTCCAATCATATGAAGATAAACATCACCAATGATGCATCCACATCACTGCCAATAACTCCTACTAAACCATGATGTCAAGCTACACATGGAATCATGACTACCATCTCCTCCATGAAGATCATCTAGGGTCTACACACACTCAACTATAGTGTTGGTAACATACAAGTGAAACCAATATCTCCAAGCTAAGAAGATACATACAACTACCATCAAATCATCACAAACTAGTCCAACACCACCAAATCATCATTGTCAAAATCTCCCATTGAAAGTGTATAAAAAATGGATGTACCAAGTTATCATGACATCGTGATCAAACCACATGCTACAAGTCACATCAACTAACTAATAAATTACTCTAACCATACATCCTCTCATCCCAAAACAACATACCAATGCACAAATGACCATAGACAAGGCTAAATAATGAAATCTACAACAAAAATGAATCAAACCTACTAGATATAGACACTCCACATTTGAGTCATCCCACTACAATAAATAGGATACACACACCTACCAATCACATAACTCATAATCCAACCACTGAAACATGTAAACTCATCATCACATTAGTAACCTGCAAACTACGATATCAAAGAAGATAATCCTGTAGATATCAAGACTCAAAAACTAAATCAACCATAGATTTTATTTTGCAACCATGTCCACAAATGAGTAACCAAACTCAAGGAACCATTTAAGCATTATAGAGATTAAAAAAACCATTGAACGCCAAACCATAATACCACCAAACAAACACATACATGATCATGTCATGCCAATGCATAAAGGTACCCGCATACCCATGACACCATAACCATATCCATTGTTGTATTTGCACTCAAGTACACACATTTGAGACTCCAAGTCTCCAATCATGTCAAACCTTGTCCTCAAAATCAAAGACAACCTATGTACCTATTACCATTAAATTCCAACTTCGTAAAACACCTGTAAACCTATACCAAGAAGCACCAAATTGATAATCAGTTGTACCATCATAAATATCATATATAAAAACATGTACTCCCTCAAGGTTTCACCTTTTGACTCATCTAGATGCTCATACAATCACACCTCAAATCTCAAGAACCTACAAGTGATCAAACAAGTAACAAACTCATCATGCACCACAAATTGAATATATGACTGATCCATTGTGTAGTACACTATCCATGATCTCCAACACCTATTTGAAATTGAAAATCTAATTATGTATGCAAAAGTTATCCTAAAATTCGTGCAACCAAGAACATCTGGCTTCTAGGCCCCCAAAAATTGATCAAAATAGAAAAATCATGGAACCAAACCTATACCACTATGTATTGCTCGAAACTAGCTTTCCAACGAGTATAAAAAGTAAAAAATATGACATCTTGGGTGAAAGTTATGGAAGTTTGAAAAAACATCTAATTTTACTATATCAACAACCTTTTGGTGGGCCCCACTCCAAAAAAAATATTATTTTTTTTAAAAGTCAAGATTTGTATTTAATATTTTAGAATTAAAGGATTAATAAATATTGAGGGGGTGGGTGGTTTAAAAGTCGTGTAATTTAAATTTCATAAGTATAAAGTTTTGGCGATGAAGTCAAATCATGGGTGGGCTCATGCGGTGGTAGTTTGATGATACCGCTACCTGTGTGTACCGTAGAGTTCTGTCTCTGCATAGGCATACCAAGGGGTACGAGGGGTCTGCGGAGGACACAACTAATCTCCCAAAAAACCGTACCTATGTACATACAAAAATGCATAAAACCATACATAAAAACATACATAGAAACATACATAACATGATGAGATGGCGTAGTGCGAAGCCCGCTAGACGGGGGATAAAAGTGACGAAACTGGAAGATCGGGTTAAAACAGTACAACGATGGAAGCGAGGAGATAATGGCACCATCAGGTTGGTTTTCCCACCTTTTTTCGACCAATAAAATTAGGCCCCATGCTTGCGCGAGAAGCTATCATTTTTAGTGTGTTTCTTGGCATGGGAATTGGAGGCGAACTAACATGTGCAAGACTAGAGTTTTTAGAAACTATAAGAAAAATTGTGTTTCTAGAAAGAGGCAAAAAACACTCCATGTTGTGAGCATTTTCAGTCTTCACATTGAAATATAAAGGTTGGAGTGCACATGGAGGAGTTGGAGGAGAAAATTGATCAAATCAAGGTGAGGGGTGACTAACCAATTAGGTTGCCGAGGGTTTTACAACATTTTACAAAACAAAATGAATTTCTTGAAAAGATTTTATAATTTAGACAGTATGAATGTATTGAAATCCCCCTTCAAAATTAATAAGGACTCTTAATTTGAGTAAAAAATTACATTTAAATTTTTCCATGATTGAAAAAGAAAGTGCACAAAATAATAGTAATTTGGAAAATATGATGTGGGTTTTCATTTATTTGAACTTGCATGTTTAAATGTAAAGGTTTGTCTCATGGGGAAGAGTTCTAGGTGGGGGACACATAAAACTAATCAAATTGAGCTGAGGGGTGACTAACCAATTGGGTTGTTATGTGTAGAGGGTTTTACAACACTATGTGGGTTACTTGCTTCTTAACACCTAGGGTTTTACAACATGGAATTTTATAAAATAGTATGAATGTCTTGAAAGAATTTTGTTGTTTAGACATCACAAATGTAGTGAAAGGCCCCTTCCACATTTATAATGACTTTTAATTAGAGTAGAAATTGCATTGAAATTTCCACATGTGATTGAAAAAAATGCACAAAATAATTATAAATTGGAAAACCCAATGTGGGTTGTCAATTATTTGATTATCCATGTTTAAATGTAAGGGGTTGTCTCACAAGGAGGAGTTTCAGGTGGCAGATACATAAAACAAATTAAAATTGCATGATGACCTTGTTGAGCTCCATTGTTCTTCAATTTCCTCTTGAAGAATGGTGTGTTTGGTTTCTCACATTTTTAGCACAAAGCACTTAAAACAACGTGTATAGATTTCTTGCAATGAGAGAGATAATGGATGATATGTGGATGTATTTATAGATTTCAAGTGATACCAATAAATAGTTGAGATCGAATGTGAGACTAAAAATATGAATGGATGAGAATGCTTGAGAGGAATTGATGAGGAATTACCTAATTGCATGATTTGAGCTAACCGATTGTATGGGTCAATTAAGATAATTGATTGAAGAGATAAGAGAGAGTGACTATTAGTGAAACAAAATAGATTAGATAGAAGAATGAATTGAATGAAGAATGAACTTGAAGTGAGTGGGAGTTGATGATAAGGTGGAAATGCATGTATAATTAATGAAAAATTAAATATAAATAAATTATTTATTTCATGTGCAAATCGAAAATAAATAAAATAAATAATTTTATTTATTTTTAAAAGAGGACAATATTGAGAAGAATATTTAGTTTAAGTATTCAATTATTGAGATTTAGGAAAATATTAATGTTGAGATAAATTAATTAAATAATTATAAATTATTTAATCAATTTGCAAGAGGGGAATAAATTAATAAATTAATTAGTAATTGAAATTATTTAGTTAATAGAGGAAACTAAAGAAGAAGATGATTTAATTAAATAACTTGGAACTATTACACCAAAGGTGTGTCCCTATTTGAGCTTTCTAAGCTCATATTCTCCTTCAACGGTTTAAATGAAAGGAGATGGCATGGCTGAAAATTTGGCCATTATTGACCGTTAGATCATTTAAAACTCAGCCAGACACTCCTCGCATCACTGTGCAAACACATTAATCACTTGCATTTAATTTTCACACAAGCAGGGTGGATACTGACGAAAGTTCTAGAATTTCCCTTTACCCCTACCAATCCTTTTAAACAAATCCATTTCCTACATGTATGATGCAATCATCACACTTATTGTTCGTAGGAGGAGCGATAATCACAAAATAGAAGATAAAATGTTTTCGTTGAGAAACACATATTGTAGAGCCTTAAACCAATTTTGCTACAACATTTATCCCACATTGGCCCACATATAGCCTGATCGAATCCTTGCACCTAGCCTAATTTCTTCATTCTTCACACCTTTTCAGAGCTCCTGTATCACCTTCATGTCTATGGGGTCCATCGTCACAAGGTAGCCAATGAACACCAAACCCAAAAACATGAATGCCCACCAAAATAATACAACCAGGAACTAGTTCAATTTCTGTCCAAAAAAATTTATAGATATTTCTACACGATAGGTGAACTGATGAGTGAAAACACCAGCATAAAACATTTTTATCTTCTATTTTCCATTTCCTTTTCTCTTTTCAAATTAAAACTCTTTAGTGTACCCATTGCACACATAGGTACGATTGCTAGTTTAATCAAAGTAAAATGGAGGGTGGATGGAATTCTTTAATTATCCAAGATGAAGGGAAATAAGTTAGTTTAATTAACAATATAAACTCTTGTTCATAATGTCTTCATGCCCTTCAAACCCTAGATCACGGCTTAATGGCAATCCTCCTATGCATAGGCTTGACACCTTACATTTTCCTAGGATGACATTTGATTACTTATCTTAAGATGTTACTAAGGTTAATGTCCCCTCTGCACTTGTTCTTGAATTCCCTTCGTCTACCCATGGTGATTGTCCCCGTGATGATGGCCACAACTCACATTTTTTTGGAATGGGTTTTCCAAAAATATATCAGCTCAATTTCAAAGATGCCTTGAGCTCTACTACTAAGGTTTGCACTTGGGAGATGAATGCTTGGTTACCTAGGTTGGGCTCTATTGGTTCAGGGGCAACCTACAGGTCAAATTTCCATTCCCCTATCCAATGTTCATAGCATACCCCAAAAATTTGTCTTGAGGGTTTTGTGCATGATAGGGAAGAATTTTTGCAAGATCATGTGGCCAAAGTTATGTGATCTTCACTCCTAGATAATGCTAAATTGGATGGATGGTATGGAGGACAAAATTGACACATTTCCCTATGGGCAAGGTTTTCTCATCCTCAAATTTGAATCCTTGGAAGCTAAAGAGAAGGTTTTGAAAAATGGGCCATGAATTTTTCAAGGGGATTTCCTGTGCACCAAGCCATGGTTTCCTTCTTTTGACCCCTAAATTGAGACTTTTTCTTATGTCTATTTGTGGGTGTGTCTTCCTTATCTCCCATTATAGTTTTGGGAATTATATTGCTTGTGGTCCATTGGAAATGGACTGGTAAAATACTATTTTGTAGTAGAAGAAACACTCAATTATAAATTTTCCACCTCTACACACATATGTGTAGGAATGGATCTTGTCAATGATCTTCTCATAGAGAATTCTTTCAATGTTTGTGGTAGACGTTGGTAGCAATTAGTAGACTATGAACGAATTACTTTTAGGTGTAGGAAATGCTTCACAACCAATCACCACACTGCACAATATCCAAAAATGAAAGTTCATGGCAGTGGCAATATGACTTCAAATGGTAAGCCAACCCGGTGGATAGGGGTTGAGCCCCACAATTATGTCATTCCTTCAGATCCTAAGAAAAACTCAATTTCCTCCATAGCTCCTCCATTGGATAGTTTGAAGCCTAACTAAGGGCAAGCTTCACTCTCTACACATGTGGCTTCTAAAGTCTAATCAAAAGGACCCACAATTCCCCAGAATTGTAATGGCTCCATAAATATGGGCATCACAAAGGAATTATCAACGTCTACAGTTTGTTCTAAGGACATGATTGTGTTCTCAAAAGATAAAATAGGGGATCCTTAGTCAGATCAAGAGTGGATAGAAGTCAAGAGGAAAAAATATCCTCCTTGTAAACCCAAGTAGCATATGGTGTTAAGATCATCCAAGGAAAAGGAAAATACTAAAAAATTAAAGTATTATTGGCTCTCATGTTAGATGGGTAGCCAAGGTTCACAATGATAGCATTTGTTCTATGACACCCCTATTCATAGGGCATGCAATTTTCTTAATTCAAATCCGTTATTTTATGGGGTATGACTCCCTAATGCCTAGCTTACCAATAAAAAAGTTAATTTAATTAACTAATGAGATTATTTAATTAAATGCAAAAGACAAATTGATTAGGAAAGATGACAAAAATGATGATGGTTTAGAAGAAATACATTAGTCAAATTTAGGTGCCCGCAACATGTGTGCAATTAAGTGTAAAATTTCAAGATCTTGGTGATTGACTTCCTAACTTCTAGACAAAGACTTATAAGTAAAAATCAAGAAAAAGAGTGACCCATGCATTTAATCTATATTTAATTTTGGTACTTATTAAATATTTTATTTTCTACAATGATCAAATCCCAATTCATTACCCTAAATTATTTTTTTGATCATTATGATTTAATCAAATATTTGAAGTAATTTATGGAGGTGATATATTTTACCCTTAGAACAATATCCCTTTATAAAGAAACTCCAAAATAACTATTTTTTATTTATGTCAAACATTTTCAAAACAAAGTTGAAAAATGTAATATTAATTTTTTTTAGAATAACATCATATTGACCATATCTATCATGCAAGTTCATAATATGGAGGTAGCAACATATTACTTTACTATTTGTCAAAAATATTTTTATAATTTAAAAAAAAAAAGTGAAAACATGCAATTGAAAATAACAACACACTACATATAATCTAATGCATTATTACTATTTTGTACTAATTTACAATTATAATATATTTGACTTGTGAGCATACATAATAATTATATAGATCCACTTACAAGTGAACACCAATTTCAATATGAATAAAACCAAATATTTTTTTTTAAGTCTAAAGATATTTAAATAGTGGTCATAAAACCTTGTAGAGGAGGTCTATAGTATATTATCCATAAAAATTGAGGAATAAGAGCAATTAAAAATAGTAATACAAAATGCTCTTGCTTTCCCAGTAACTCAACTTAGTAAGGAAGATTTGGGGCAATGTGGTGGGAGTAAGAAGCCTCTATTATTCCTCCACATTCAAAAGAATCAAATAAATGGCCTCCAATGGGGGAAAACATATAATGAATAGTCTCTGATATCCAAAATTATGGACAATAATATTAACAAGTTTTGTGTTAAGTGAAGGTGTCAAAATGAATGGTTAGAAGAGCTTTTACGGGTCTATGATCTGACGCCTTTATATGATCGAGAGAGTCATAGTCCTGTACATCAGCTTTGATATTTGTTGCACGATTTACTTTGTACAATATTCTATCAGTCCACGATGGAACTCTTTCCTGCAAAAAAGAAACTTCAAGATGTCAATAAAAAGATAAAATCTGTACTTTAAAAAAAATCAATAGACTTTGAATTATTAATAGAATTTAGCACTAAAAAAAATCAATGTATAAATTGAAAATCGATATAGTTAATGATGGTTTGCTATCGGTAGAATTTAGGACTTCTCTTTGCTTTGCTAAATATGGTTTGGAAAATCCTCTGGTACTGAACATTCCGCTCCAGGACGTTGTTCTCGTGAGCTGCGCCAAACGAAATAAGCGAGTTATATAAAAAAAATGGATGCATCTGCAGGCCCAAAGCATAGCTTTCAAGTTCGAAAAATGGTTAAAAACTCCAGAAATTCAGAATTTCTTAATTGGTATTCTACTTGAATTTTGGACCTTCAATTGATGTTAGCTTCATCTGTGAAATTTTGAAAAGAAAATGGACGGTGGTTAAACTTGACAATTCTGCCATGGACGATTTTTCTTCTCTCGCACTGACTTTTCAACTTGAGAGTGAGTTGGACTGCAATACTAATCTATAAGATGGAATCCAACGGATGGAGTTTTCAAGGCTATTTAGAATTTCAGTTTAAAGTTGATGACCGTTTACACTTTTTTGGTGTTTCTACTTTCTAGCACCATATTGAGTGGTACAACTGTATCGCAATTGAGGAAAATCTTATAGGATAATAGTCACTCCAAATTTTCCTGCCGACCAAATGCGATTCTCAGATTCAATTGTCGATTTCTTTAGATACAGTGACATTCGTTGACAATGGGTGCGTTTTGTCGGAAGCAAACGGCCCATTTTACCTACGGACAAGGCAACTCCAATTTATGGGTTGAATACTATTTTTCATGTTTGAATAATTTGTGGAACCTTATAGCTTGAAACTTTTACAGGTATCTGTCACTATGGTTAGAGGAATGGTATGTGACATTTCTTTGAAGAAATTGTTGTTACATCAAAGTTTATACTGTTATGTTCAAACTAATATTTTTATTTGCATTTAGAGTGGTGGTTAGTCTATAAGATCAATTTGTAGACGTGTGATAGTTAATCTAACAAGCCTTTTTTATATTTGTTGAGGCAATTAAATTTGGGTTGAGGTTCTGATATCACATCTAGATTTGTCGGTACATCTAAATCTACACCTGCATGAATGTCCATATCAACATCACACCTATATCTAAAATAACACTTAATCTATTAAAGATCAACTCTAAAAAATATAACAGTTAATCCAACAATTTTAAAGTGATAAAAGTATTAAAATGCTAATAATTTTGAAATTCCTTGATATAGGATATATGAATTATCACTTCCTCCGATTTAATTATAAGAATTAGAATTTGTTGAGAGAATATAAGGTGGATGGATTATCTCCTTGACTAACAAATATCCATTCCACCAAACATATCAGTAAACTTTGGATATCCCAAATAACAAAAAAGAAAATGTAAGCTTTGTTTATTGGAATACCCAACAGTGGCCTGCTGTTGGACAGAGGATTGAATTTATTTACTTACGAGATAGATAGCATGAAATCAAAAGGAAGGAAGTGTCTCTGTATTTGAAAGCTATTCCCACCGCCCCCTTGTGTCGTCTTACAACTCCTCCCAATCCCCCTAATGCAACCTTGTCAATTCTAACATCTGCACATTCTCTCAACACAAAAACAATTTAGCCTTGGCTCATATGGAAATTTAATCTACTCTTGTTTTACTCCATGGACTAGAAAGATCAGGAGATTTACCTTTTATAACAGGCTGTATAACATTCCTTGCAAATAGTAATAGCTGCAGAGAGACCATGATAGAAGTAGCAACCAAGTTGCATTCAAATTAAACCGAAAAATTTCATTAGGCAATGATTCGATTAGATAATGAAACGATTTTTATGGAATGTATAGGTTGTGGATAACTCTTTTTTCTTTGCACAACTGCAAAACATCAATTCTATCTAACACATTCTTAATTATGTACAACTTACTCAGGAGGGAAGCTTTGCAGAGTGTAGTGTAGATTATAGACATGCCATTAGCATAATCACAGTTGAGTCTAAATTATTTCAGAAATTGGGAAACCAACCTGTAGTTTCCTCCCAATGCATTGAGAATCAGAGAACTAGCATTGCAGTTGGGAACTTCTTGCAATCCTATAACATACAAGTCGAAGCTTTCTCCTCTCCCACCAAAAAACTTATGAAGTTCATGGCAAGCAACCTACAAAATAGACAATGTATATCTATATCATTTATTAATTAGTAGGATGTCAATGGGATAGGAGTAAATCCATGGACAAGAACAACCATAAAATTATTACACGGGTATCAAATTAATGATACAGTATTAACAATGAAATAAATTGTCTGAGAAAACAAAAAAAATGGAACTAGAAACTATATCCTAAACTAGATTTGCTCCTCAACCACCAATCCCAATATATAGGCACAAGAAGAGTTTTATTCACACAAGGACTAAAAATAGAATTTAAATGCATATGTCCACTCTCCCTCAAGAATAGGCAGAGGACTAGTCCTGTAACTAAAAACCGTAATTAAAATAGATAGAAGAAGAGAAGTTAAACTAAAACTCTTCCCTAACAATTTGATAAAGACGTGCTCCCTAAAAAATGTCACGTCGTGGCTTTCCTTATCAATGTAAACTCCTTCCTCTTGTCATCTTATTCAATGATTTGGTGACTCATGGCTGACCATTTCAATGGTTCACCTTAATTACTTCTTAGAAATGTTGCATTTTCAGCATTCTAGACTCTCTCTTGTAATTTGACTACAATCCTTTTGTTGTGGGATGGGCACTCCAGTGGTTGTGAGCTATAGTTCTTCTGGTTGCAAGAGGTTAGCCTCATCTAAAGTATACATACCATTAACAACCATGAATTAAACATAGAATCATACTGAATTTCATAAACATTCACACATCCATGCATACAAACACCATCACATCACAATTATATTTCTACATTTTAAATTCTGGTTTAGGATGCATGAAAGACATTAAAGATGTAAAAGGTTCAAGATTGTCTGTGAACTTAGCAGCTTGAAATGTTAAAAGACATAAACTAAATGGAAGAAAACTAGCTATTATCTAAGCCCATCAATGAGATCATAGGTCAATATATTGAACTTGGTAGCTTTGATACCATATGTAACATCTCAATCCATTCAACATAGTAAAAGCTTAGGTTTTTAACCTTGCAATAAATAAATCATTCCCTTAAAAATAGGTAAGTAAAAATATTTCTCTTTTAACATCATATTTTGTACTTACATATTTGAAAACATAAAAAATTTCATAAATGAAATAACATTGTTTTTCAACTTGAAAATGATATACATATTTCCACTTTCTATCCCTCATATATAATTACAATTAAGTAAAGAATTAACAATTAACTATTGAGTTCAAGGTCAAGAATTCCATATCTAAATTACTTTTTTGTTTCACAAGCCTTGACATGTTATTTGTAAGATGGAGAGCATCACCCAAGCGCTTTACCTCCAATCACAGATCGATGATCCCTTGCACACCCTCCATCTAGAAGTGACCCTATCCTTCAACAAAGAGTATAGTCAAGGATTCCCTAGTATTGTCATCTGAGTTTCTAGTGTTGTGTCCTACATAACCAATATGGCCATACAACTATATAGACTCCTTCTATAACTATGTATGACACTACTGACTAATTATGCAACTCTGAAACATAGTGAACTGACAAGTGCAAGAAGAGACTTTTGCACTTACTTTGGCTAATGTTTTGAATTAAATTCAACCACTTTCTTACAAGTGGAGTCATGCGTTCACCCACCTCTAACTCAACTTGGAAACCTTTACTAACCTACTAGGTTAACCCAAACTTACTAGATTTGACCAATGGTTGACTTATTATAGATTTCTTTCTCAGAATGTAAAGACTCACTAAATCATTATTTAATTGGGTTGGTTAGCTATATCTAACTTTGAACACCCATGTTATGTTTTTGTAACTACCTGGATCTTGGATATTGCCACTTGTTCAAGTCCTTACTACCACCCTTGAGAGTAACCACTCTCCTATTTCAAGTATTTAATATTTAAACTTGATGACAAAACAACATCAACTCATCCTTCATTGACCCCATAATGATGAATATCTTTCCAGAAAAGATTATATCTTTAGATTAGGGTTTTGATTTTCTTTGGTAAAAACCTATAGTCTTATTCACAAAGAATACCATATTAAAAATATAAAAAATTCACGGCAGTAATATCATTGGAAATTGTAGTTATATAACTGATTTAGAGTACCAATTAATCATCTTCAATCTAGGTCAATATACTGCCAAGAATTGGACTTCTCAAAAATTATTCAGTTCTTTAACCAAACTATTCTTTTTGGTCCAGGAATAATAAACAATAAAAATGTGTTTATAGACTTTCTCATATTTTTATTTTTCTATATGAACTATATATATTATATATATGTATCAAGCTGTCAAATTCCCAATTGGAAAAAGAAATAGATAATTTTCTATTAAGAAAGAAATTAAACTCATATGAATTGCAAAGTAAAATTTGTTTTTCTAATTCTTTTGTTTTCTTTGCATAAAGAAAGATTATTATCTAAGCTTAGTCTTTTATGGTTTACTGGAATCTTCTTTCCCAACAAACACAAGACAAACTATTTCAAAAGTGGAAATATTATGAATTAAATGATGGTTACTTGCCTATTCAGCTTGAACAGTTGAGAAATTTTTTCTTTAGCATGCAAATCACTCAACTAAATCATGTGGCACAACAAATACCAAAACTCTAGTTACCATTCTAAGACTGAAATGTCTCTTAACAATAGTAAGAAAAAAATTCTTCCTCAACTCTGCTCAAATTGAACCTATTCTATCAACATAGAGTATTTGCTTAGTATATTTAAGATAGACTCAATTTAATGAGCACTTTATCCTAGAATGCAACTCATCAACCCAAGAGGATAATTGTCTCCTCTTCTTTATACTACCATAGTTACATGCAACTAGCTCTGTTCTCTCCACTTCCTAATGATAAAAAATTTGAAATAAAGAAAGTTTTTCTATTTAAGTCAGCCTAGTCGATAGCAACAAACAAGATAATTTCTTTCCTTAAAACATGGCAATGCATTATCCTTATGAATTTTAGATGGAAAGGAATAACTGAATTAATATACAGTTTTGGCACCCCTTCCAACTAAAGTTATCTATCAGTTGCCTCTCGAAAATCCATGACTCAATATCCATGACATAAATAGTTTAAAGATAGTTATCTATGCCAGTTTCATGTTACAAATGCCATAGTTGCAACATGTTCCAAATGCTTAAAAACAAACAATACATACTGCCACCAACGTGGCTATAATAGCACACCCATGATGGCTTGTATTTGCACCTTAATATTATAAGACTATGCTTTACAAAATAGAATAAGGTTATCCTTACTAGTGGGTCAAGTATTCCCCATTATCATGACTTAAGACAACCATTATAAAGATGTTCGAATAGAAGATGAAAAATATTCAAAGTTTAAATTGATATCACCACAAAGTGGTGTTAAAGACATAAGATGGCGATTGATATTTCATACACTTTCATTGGCTTTAATGCCATATTTTAATAACATCACCCAAAACCATCGATGAAGGCTACCATGCCTTTCATCGAAAGCTGATTTTATTTATCGTACTTCATGCTTTTATAAGCATGTAGTTATTAAATATTAAATACATGTAATATCCTTATATAATATATAACTTTTATATGTACGTATATATATTTCTTTATTTCCATTACAACATATACATATATAAGAATATATATTGATGTATAAGCATCATATATGTATGTATATATTCATATATATATATATGTGTGTGTGTGTATATGTATGTATGTATGTATTCATCTAATAATATATATATACATATACATATATATTTATATATTATATACGACATATATACCAATTATCATAATATGTTTGAAATGAATTTAAAAAGATGATTGGGTTCCACTTACCCTAATGACACAACTGATAGCTTTGAACTCAAATTGACTCAACGGGTCTAAAATTTAGCCTATGCGAATGGAAATAAACTCATATAACAATACTAGTTAATCCATAGACCATACTTCTCTTCCAAGTGACACTCTCCCTCTCCCTCTAGAGGGTAATAAATTTAGCTTGCATTTCACTTAACATTCACATAGTTAGTCATTAACAATTATAATGTATCCATAATATTGAATAAATAATAATAAATCATTAAAGTGCAAATACATATCATTACATTCAATTTTATCATAGCGTTGAATATCAAAATAACATCATCACAAATCCAACACTGTATTTTGACGTAAAGTTAAAAGTAATTTGGTAAATTAAAAATGGGGTGTAACACTCTCTTCTATCTTTCTCATTATCTTTAATCTGGTCTACCAAGGATTTTGATCTAAGAGAACACATTCACTTATCAAGTCAAAAAACTCCTTAATGGTGTCTCTAGATGTTGCCTTAACTTCTCAGATATTTAATAGATTAATGATAACATAATTCTTAGGCACGCATTTTGTCACATCATTCCCAAACATCCTAGATTATTCTTGTATGTTAGATTAATTTTGTGGTTGTTGAGATCAATCATGTGGGGTGTTCTTAGATGATTCACCTAGTAAACCAATGTAATAGAACATTTATTTGTAGGATAGTAATAAAACCCCTAATTTTGTATCTACCTCTCAAATTTATGTTTTTGATTCAACCATGTATGTATATACTAGTATAATTATAATCCTTCCCTATTTCTATAGGTACCCTACATACCTATTTTTTTGCTTGCATTTTATATCCTCTTATTGTTTCTAACCTATCAACCAAGGCACTATCCATATCTACACCTAAATCAAAACTAGTTTTGATTAGCATGGACTATACATTGAAGCGTTGGTACATAAAGCTTAAATGAGCTATGATAAATATGTCATCCTATAGAAATATTTTATTTAAAATAAACCATACATCCCCAAAATTTTAACATATCAAATATAATAATGAATCCCCTCAATAGCATAATCTCAATTGTAGCATACATATTAATCTATATTATAATGGAAGGAATTTATAGATACATAGTGATTCTTCTAGGAAAGATCATGGCATTACCAAAAGGAGTCCAATAACTAGTTTAGAAAACTTGTGTAGGATTGTATTGAACATGAAAAACCTTGGTGTGACCATTGTTTCTTTTGTTAACTACATTCAAGTTGGAATTAAGAAAACACCCTTGAGGGATTATGATACAATACAAGACTATGTGGTGTAGAAAATGAGAGTTTCACTAGCCTAGAAATACCAATATAGTGAATGTAATTATCTCTAATTTGTTAGAGTTATCATGCATTCTAGCTAATAATTAATTAATCTTTAATTGATTATTATTCTAATTTATTCTCATGCACTTAAGCTAAACTTAGGAGTTCTTTATTCAGTTAACTGAAGTGAGCTATTATTAGATCGTTATGTCTCATCTCATGTGATGTTGACATTTGTCATGATTCGATCCCTTTCTCATTTAGGGTTTTTCTCTTATAAGAACTCAACCCTCATTGTAATTATCTTGAGCTTTCATATCTTCTTGAGAGTCTCTTGTTTCTATAGCTTTTTCTTGTTGAGGAATATTGCATATATTGTTTGCAGATCTCTTGTGTAGAAAGTGTATTTGTTTGTTGTTTGATCATGTGGCTCATGGTTTTGTGTTTGTTTCATAATTATAACATAGTATTAGAGTGTGGATTCAGCGACCCCCTTCTCAATTTATGAGGTTGTTTTCTTCAACAAGGGTTGCAAGCTTCATATTTGAATCCCCTTTGCCTTTTTTGCAAATTTTGGAGGTTTGTGATTTTAGGTTCATTTTGGTGCAAAAAGAACTTCACCACTGGATTCAAAGTCATTGAGAAAGTTAGATTTTACTTGTGTTTCATTTGATTTGGGTTCTTGATGCCAGATCTACAAGGGTTTGAAGTGGTTGCTTTATTTCCAGAAATGGAGGGTAGTTGCATTTTTTTTGCATTTTGAGCCAAAACAAAGGTTTCCATCACACTTAGAAGGCCCAAAAACCTTAAGATCGCCTGTCAAATCGTCAAAATCCATGTCAAGAGTTTCTAAGGAATTTTTTTTTTGCCAAGGAGGCCATACCCCAACACACAAATCAAGGTAAAAATAAAAAAATATTGTGATATTTTTTTCCCCTGCAATTTTTTTAAAAAAAGTCAAA
>VDFB02368569.1:0-14328 GCA_007258455.2 Sequoia sempervirens
CGTTTTATGAATCTGACTGATTTTTGTTTGTTTTTGTGTTTTCTGATGTTTTTGTGTGTTTTTGCATAAATAATGAAGAATGCCATTTTGCATACAATAGGTAATAAATTCAAATAAAATCCTAAACTGCCAATATAGATAGGAAATTCAAGTTCTACTGAATGCGCATCTTTTATCGTTCAAATGGAATCAATACAATAAAGATCTGATAGCATGCAATAAGGAAATGACAATATTTTAATAAAAGAACCTGGTAATCAACAACTGGAAATAACTGGTACGGCTGCTATAAAACTACTTTCTCCCTCCTTCAGAAGATCCAGAATAGTGCCAGGGATATAGGCGCCCAAGATAGCAGAGGCAGACTGACCCAAAAGCAAGCGATTTTCTTCAAAGAGAAAATACGCCCTTATTAATGGTGGTACGGCCTGTCAGCAGATGGTACGGCTGCAGCAGCATAAATAAACGGTACGGCTTCCCCAAGAACCTCCAGATATCAATAGAAATAGGCGCCAAGATGAATATATGCCTGCTGAATGAAATCCTGAACAAAACCTCTGAAGATGGATGATCTGTGATGCTCTGTAATTTCTCTTGAATGAAGAAATCTCTTATCTGGCAATAAATCAGGTGATATCTCACACCCTCTGAACTGCTTTCAATGGAGATGGCTCGTTCCCCAATGAATTCGAGACTGAAATCCTAAAGCTTCTTGCTCAGACCAAACTTGATCAATTTTCAATAACTCAATATGCATAATGGCTCGATTTTCAATGCAAAATAGCTTATACCCTCAAAAGTGCGATTTCCACCAAAATAGGGAATCATTAAAAATTCGCACTTTTTATTTTATTATTTTCAATAGTCTCCAGCCAAATATTTTTATGATAAATTTAATTGTCAATTGGCCCCTCCCTGATGATGGGCGACCCCTTTATCAAAATCACTTAAGTTATAATTAAATATTATAACTTTATATTATAATCTCCATAATTAATATTTAATTAATTCAATTAAATATTAATATCTCCCTCATTATTCATCCGATGCTCGAGCCGTCAGAAGCTGTCGACTGAAGAAGTGATTCTGAACCTAATTGATCCATACTGCTAAAAATAGCAGGGGTCCCACGCTGACTGCCACTAACTGCTAAAAATAGCAACTTATGCAAGAAGTGTCCGAACGAGCCCAAGCAGAAACCAGGCTGATCAAACTCTTGCTTGGCCGGTGAGCCAAGCTCCAGCGTGACCCTCTATCCAGGTCTATGTCCGGCCTATGAGGTGCATTGTGATAAATAATCACATTATAGAAGTGTCGAGAAGGGGACATGACAGTCCGCCCCTCCTGAAATTGCTTGTCCTCAAGCAATCTCAATGCCGGATGCTGCAGAATATCCTTGCTCTCCCATGTAGCATCCTCAACAGGCAAATCTCTCCATTTCACCAGATATTCCCTGATAGTCCTCCTACGCAACTGCCTCTCCCTATACTCCAGGATGGACTCAGGTACTAAAATCAGCTTTCCCTCATCATCTAAGGGAGGTAGAACTGCAGATGGTACCACACGGTGTCCCAACGCCTTCTTGAGGTGTGATACATGAAATATGTTGTGTACCTTGCTCTCTGCTGGAAGCTCAAGCTCGTAAGCCACCTCGCCAACTCTCCTCAAGATCCTGAAAGGACCGTAATACCGTGGCTTAAGCTTCTCTGACCCACTCTTCCTAAGAGTGGATTGACGGTAGGGCTGCAGCATCAAATAAACCATGTCACCCACCTTGAAATGCCTCTCTGTCCTCTTCTGATCCGCATACTGCTTCTGCTGATTTTGTGCCTTGGCGATATTTTCCTTGAGAGCCCTCATAGTATCTTGACTTTCCTGCAACTAGCCTCCTGCACTCGGCATTCTACTGTCGCTCAATAGCAAATCCAGAAAACTCGACGCCTCATAACCGTACAATGCCATGAAAGGTGACATCTGAATGGTCATATGGAATGTCGAGTTATAACAATACTCACACAAATGTATCCATTTGACCCACGCCTTCTGCTGCCCTGTTATATAGTTTCTGAGGTATCCTTCCACCCACTTATTCACTATCTCCGTCTGCCCATCAGTTTGCGGGTGGTAACTAGTGCTCGGAGTGAGCTCGGTCCCACAAAGTCTGAACACCTCCTGCCAGAAATGACTCAGAAACCGACTATCTCTGTCGCTCACGATGCTCCGAGGCAACCCATGAAGTCTGAATACCTCGTGAAAGAATACCTCTGCTACCTGTGTAGCTGTGTAGGTTGTGGTGATCGGAAAGAAGTGGGCATACTTCGTAAGCCGATCCACAACTACATAAATGCAATCCCGCCCTTGGGCTTTAGGCAAGCCCGTGATAAAGTCCATCGACAGGTATTCCCACTTCCTGTCAGGAATCGGAAGTGGCTGCAATAAACCTGCCGGGTACGTGTTTTCCTGCTTGTTCTGCTGACAAACAGGGCACTCACGCACGTATTGAAGAACATCTGCCTTTAGTCCTCTCCAGGTGAATCTCTCCCGAATCTGTCTGTAGGTTTTGAAGTACCCGGGATGTCCTGCTGTAGGCACGTCATGAAAGGCCCGCATGATGATGTTCTTCACCTCTGAACCGGGGATCAAATATATCCTGTTCTTGTAAATGATCAAGTCATTCACAAGTGTATACCTAGTATCAACTGTCGATCCCTCAACAATGCTGGAGGCCCAAGTGTCCTTGGCATACTCTGCCACTATCATATGCCTCCAGTCCTCTGAAATGTGAACCATAGCGCTCAAATATGGTCTACGTGAAAGTGCATCAACCATATGTAATGTCCCCTTCTCAAACCTGATTGTTCTTGTGACCGTTGGCCTTTTTTCTGGAAACCCGAAGGCTAGTCGGAAGATAAATTAGGGTTTCCTATTTTTGAGGAGGTCGTTGTTCAGAGATGGTGGATTCAATGGCGGATTCCTTCTGGGTTTTCAGAGGGCTTCGCAGTGGTATGTTCATCTCGGCATTCGAGCACTTTTGGAATTTACTATTTTAGTAAATTCTATTTTCGATAATCGGGGATGGTATCAGGCGATTGACTTTCCCCTTCAGTTGATTCAAGTGGCGTATTCAGTTTCGGGCTTCAGAATGCAGTTCTGGGAAGTCGAGCTCATTTCACTTAAAAATAACATTATAATTAAAATGTTATTTTATCACCTTGGCCTAGTCGAATGACTTAATGTCGTTTTAAAAGGTGGACTCAAAGGGTGGCGCCTTCATTAAGGTTATAATTAATATTTGGTGAATTTTCCAAAGTCAAAGGAAATTAATGTGGGCGCATTTATCAAGGTGATGTTTTAATTAAAATATGATTATTGAGCTAAAGGTGAAAAGGACGCCTTATTGAAGGAAAAGTTAGGGTTTGAGCTTGAGTTGGATTTTAGGGTTTCGTGAAGTCAAACGGAACTTATAAAAAGGAGTCTTGTGCATCATTTCTTCATCTTTGGACGACTATATTGTTATGCTGCCGGATTGGCTCTGGAATCGCTTCGAGGAATGAAGGCCTCCTAGCATTGGGCATCGCTTCGTGTTTGCAAGACAACATCAAGTGGTGATTCTTAGTCTAGTTTGTGAGTGCATCTTAGTACATTCATTTGTGTTCCGTTTTGTATTGTTAAATCTGTTTTGGGCATTTTAGTGTTGCAGCTTTTAGCTTCATTTAATACAGCAGATTGCATGATTTATTCATATCTTGTAAAAGACAAAAAAATTAAGTTCTGGGTATTGCATTCATATCATTGTTTAGGGGAGGCGATCATTTGTCTCAAATAACAGATTTTAATGTGGTGTATTCAATTTTTAAAGTCAAATCGAATTCTTTCAGCTAGGCCGTACTTTTCCTAGCCTTGGGATTTGTGCATTTATATTATAGTTGCATTTTGGGACTGGGTTAAGCATCTAGAGTGAGCGCCATTGTCATAGTAATCTTTTGAATCTGATTTTAGGCAATTTGAGAGGATTATAAGAAAGGTATGAGCAATTGTATCAATTCTTAGTATGCTGGTTTTGCTGGTAAAAAGGCAGATTTGAGAGAAACAGGAAAACAGAAATATCAGATCCAATCTTTGTAATTTTTTGATGTGGCTTCTTGAATTCAGCCAAGAGATCGCCATTTGTATTGTAAAGATTCATATTTCTTAGCTCTAACATCTTGGCAGGCTTGTGAAGTCAGAATTGTAAACTGACCAGTAGTACTAGCAGTCATTCTTGCTTGTTTAAATCTGGTTGTAATTCTAAATCTCAATCAAGTTATTGTAATAGCTAGAACTCCGCCCTATGGTAGCTACTGCCTACTCTGGGTAGCAAGCACATTCTGGGTGTCGAGTAGTTTCATTTCTCAGCATTTATCTTTTAGCATTGGTTTTGTATTCACTCCGTCATATGGTCGCCCCTCACTCCGCATTGGATTGGGTAGCACATACTTGACGTTGAGTTCCTTTCTGCAATTAGAATAGAAGACCCTCTGACCAATGCTCACCTTCAGCGGTGCCATTCTGGTTAGAGTTACAGTTTGAGCAGTCTCATTTAGATCCTCTGACCAATGCTCGCCATCATCGGCGCCATTCTGGTTAGAGTTGTTTTCTTGCACGTTTTGGTTTTCTCATCTAACCTTAACGGGTGCATTGCTTGTAATTTGTTAATTGAAAAAACAAAAAAAAATTGGCTCGGTATATTTCACACTACGTTCTTTGTACCTTTGATATACGAGATATCAAAATCATAGGCCTGCAACTTACTGACCCACTTCTGCTGTCTATCATTGAGATCTCGCTGCCCCAAGAAGTGTCTCAAACTGTTATGATATGTTTTAATGCAAAATTTGCTGCCAACTAGATATTGTCGAAATTTTGCTAAGGCATGCATAATCGCGAACATCTCCTTATCATATATGCTATAAAGTCTCTCGGGCCCTCTGAGTTTTCGGCTCTCGTACACAATCGGGTGCTTGTCCTGCATAAGCACCGCACCAATGCCCTCACCTGATGCATCGCACTAAAGCTCAAAAGGCTTCGTAAAGTCCGGTAGTGCTAAAACAGGGCATGTGGTCATCAGCTCCTTAAACCTCATAAAACACTCCTGTGCCTCAGGAGTCCAAATAAATGCACCCTTCTTCAGTAAATCTGTCATAGGGGCTGCATGTCGTGAATAACCATTCACGAATCTACGGTAGAATCCACACAAACCGAGAAACCCTCTCAACTTTGTCAGGTTTGCCGGTGTAGGCCAATCAATGATAGCGCGGATCTTCTCAGGATCCATCCGCACTCCATTTGCACTGATAATGTGACCTAGATATAGCAATTCGGTCATCCCCAAGTCACACTTGGATTCCTTGGCGTACAAGGACTCCCTCTCAAGAATACTCAATACAGTCTCCAGGTGAGCCAAGTGCTCCTGCCATGTCCTGCTGTATATAAGGATGTCATCGAAGAAGACCAACACAAATCTCCTCAGCTGTGAATGAAAAACCCTGTTCATCGTAGACTAAAAAGTAGCCGGCGCGTTAGTGAGCCCAAATGGCATCACTACGAACTTGAAGTGCCCACAATGACATCGAAAGGCAGTCTTCTCTATGTCTTGCTCACAGACCCTGATCTGATGATACCCCGACCGTAAATCAATTTTGGTGAAGTAACATGCTCCATGGAGCTCATCGATAAGCTCATCTATGCACGGTATCGGATACCTGTTTTTGATCGTCCTCTTATTCAGGACTCTATAATCGATACACATGCGCAATGTTCCATCCTTCTTCTTAACCAATACAACTGAAGAAGCAAATGGTGACTTGCTAGGCCGAATGTGACCCATAGCAAGTAACTCCTTGATCGTTTTCTCGATCTCATCCTTCAGCCGTTTAGGATGTCTATATGGTGTAATCATCACGGGCTTAGCGCCCTCCTCAAGCTCAATAATATGCTCTATGCCCCTGTCTGGAGGTCTACTTGGTGTAATATCACTGAACACCTTATCATGCTTGACTCTCAACTGCTGGATGTCCGGATGATATTCTGTCTTTTGCTGTTCCTCCTGTATAGGTGCTAAAGTGCACTCGGCAGCCCACTCTACCATGTCGTGACGCATGAGCCTCTCCATCCGGCAAAAAGAAATTGTTTTGATGTTGCTGTCCCGAATTGCTTTTAGTATGTGTCTTCCCGTCAACATCAAAACGGATCTCCATGTCCTTGAGACGAAGAGTAACTTCCTCCAATGAATGAAGCCACTTCATTCCCAAGACCAAATCAATGTCTCCCATGTTAACCACATAGTAATCAGCCTTGAACTCATAATTGTTCAGGCGTAAAGGGAGATCCTTTATCATGTGTTCACACCTCAAAGTGTATCCATCAGCCACAGTAACCCTAATGCCCTCAAACTCCTCAGTGATGAGTCCGCGTCTCTCCACGAATCTAGCATCTATGAAATTATGTGTGGCTCCTGTATCAAGTAGGGTAATGACCCTCTGTCTTGCCAACACGCCACGAATCCTGAAAGAGCCCTCCTGCTGTATGCTAGATAAGCGTACCTCCTGTAACTGAAGCTCTGGCTCTGTCTCTGCTCTAGGCTCTAAAGCCTCTGACTCTGAATCCTCGGAACTCTCCTGCTGTTCGGAATTTTCTGATTCTGAGTCCTCGTAGTACGCCCACATTACACGATTTGCCTTGCCCTTAGGTCTTAGAGGACAATCGTGATTGGCGTCATAGGGTCCTTTGCAGTAGAAGCAAAGCTTCTCCCTGCGTAGGTCATTAAGGCCTCACGATCCAAAGGTGGAGCTGCTGATTTACCTTTTGAATCGTTCTTAAAGTCTGATTTTTCTTTGTTAAAATCAGATTTGTCCCTGTTTTTGTTAAAACCCTTATTATCTCTGAAAGATGAATTATTCCTGGAGTTGAATCTACTAGATGGTGCTGCTAACTCCATGCTTCGTGCTTTCTTCATCGCCTCCTGTAATGAAGGAGGATCAAAGGCTTTGATCCAGCCTCTCAGTGGCTCTGTCAAACCCTCCATGAAGAGTACTACCAATCTCCTCTCAGAAATGTTCGAAACCATGACTGATAACTTCTGAAAGTCACCAATGTAGGACTCCAAACTGCCACTCTGTCTCAACTGAGCCAAGTCTCGGAGTAGGATTCTGGATCCTTCCTGTCAAACCGCTCAACCAATCTATCCACAAACTCCTGGTATGACGTGATCCTGTCATGCTGTAGTGTCACCATACCGTGGTGCCACCAATCATAAGCTACTCCCTCGAGATGCAATGTAGCATATCTGATAGCATCTCTCTCGGCCATCGGGCGTAATGTAAGAAAAGTGTCCAGCTTACTAATCCAAGCCTGAGCTGTCACTTTACCACTACCATCGAACATCGCTAGATTAAGCCTGTTGGTTGCATGTTTTAGGTCATTGTTCTGGTACCTAGGTCTCCAATCCTGTCGACCTCTGTGATGCTCTCGCCTCTGAGTAATAAAACGGTCAAAAGTGATCCGCTCTCTGACCTCTGGTGGTACCAACTCCCACTCCTCGTTCGCTGCCATAAGCGTATCAGCGAACAACTCCTCGTGCTCCTCACCTGCCAAGACCTCCTCGGCCTCCTGTCTCACAAATGTAGGCCTGGTAGGCCTGTCTGCTGTCCGTGAGGCTGTCCTAGGTGCCCTGCGAGACCCTGCTTCACTCCTCTCATCGTCACGATGTGGTGACGGTCTCCTAGGAGTACCCAATCTCTGATGTGCTACTGCCAACTGCTGTAATACATCATCAGACCGCCGTTGACCTGCACGAAGATCTCTGAGTGCATGCAAAACCTCTGCATCGTCCTGATCTCTGTTATTAGGTGGGATCTCTGTCCTAGGTATATCTGTTCTGTCAGCCCTGTCATTCCTGTCAGCCATGTTTCCTGGCTGCCTGCTCAAACTCTGTTGCCTGTCAATCAGAGCACGTCTGCGTGTGTAATACCTGTGAGAGCCAATCTGTTCTGGCTGCATAAGACTGCTAAACCCTTAGGATGGCAGGATTTAGCTCTGATACCACTGTAGAAACCCTAGTTTCCTCTGTTTCTCAAATCTGACTGTTTTGTTTGTTTTTTGACGTTTTTGAGCTTTTTTGTGTTTTTGCAAGAATAATGAAAGATGGCGATTTTGCAAATAAATGATATAAATTCTAAATAAAATCGTATGGCTCTGGAAATAACCAAATCTATTGCAAATATTGAAACTTGACTAATATATATTCTTCTGAGATGATTACAATAAGACCCAGTTACATGCAATCAAATAAAGTAATGATTTTTATTGAAAACCTGGAAATTGCTGCTTGCTGATAAATTGCTTGAGATGGTACGGCTGTATGAAATTTGCCCTTCTCCTCCTGACTGGCAATCTCAAATGGCTCCTGGTACCCTAGCGCCCTCAATGATGAAGACTGGAAACCAAAAGGAAAGACGTTTTCTTCTAGATCACAAGCTCGCCCTTTTTATGATAGTACGGCCAGGTACATGACTGGTACAGCCTGGTACACAGCAACAAAGTATTAAAATGTACGGCCCTTGTGATAATCTCCAGATCCAAGTGAAATAGGCGCCTACTGCAGAAGATCCTTCTGGATGAAAAACTACTTTGAAACCCTGAATATTAAATAATCTCTGAAGCTCTGTAATTTCTTCAGGATGAAGAAATCTCTCAACTGGCAATAGATCAGGTGATATCTCACACCCTCTGAACTGCTTTCAATGGAGATGGCTCGTTCCCCAATGATTTCGAGGCTGAAACCCTAAAGCTTCTTGCTCAGACCAAATTTGATCAATTTCAATAACTCAATATCACATAATGGCTCGAATTTCAATGCAAAGCATATATCTCTTTGAAAAGTGCGATTTCCACCATAATAGGGATCATTAAAAATTCGACTTCTTATTCTTTTAATATTTCAATAGTCTTCAGCATAATTTTTGATTATAAAATATAATTGCCAATTGGCCCCTTCTGATGATGGCGACCCCCTTAACAGAAATCACTTAAGTTATAATAAAATATTATAACTTTATATTATAACGCCAAATAATTAATATTTAATTAATTCAGTTAAATATTAATATCTCCTTCAATATTAACCCGATGCTCGAGCCGACTGAAGCTGTCGACTGAAGAAGTGATTCTGAACATAATTCATCCATGCTGCTAAAAATAGCAGGGGTCCCACGCTGACTGCCACTAACTGCTAAAAATAGCAACTTATGCAAGAAGTGTCCGAACGAGCCCGAACGAAAGCCAATTGATCAAGAACTGCCAACTGAAGCTGAGCCAAGCTCCAACATGACCCTCTATCCAGTCTATCAGCCTATGAGGGTCGTATGATAGGCTAATCCTGTGCTCTGAGAGATGTCAACCAGAAGGGGACATGACATTTCGCCCTACTCTTTAGGAAACCCTAATTCCTCTGCATGGACATGCTAAAAATAGTAAGTGCTTGATTTTCGGACCTCTACAACTCCGTTTGACCTGAAATTCACTCCATGGGGTCCTCGTCACTTGCTTGACTTGTTCATACTGGTGCCTCGCGCTGACCTGCTATTTATAGCCTTGTTTGAGAAGTGCCGTACTATAAATAGTAAGTGCTCGGATTGCCTTCAAATTTTACCAGCGGGTTCCTTGAAAGATGCTGATTGCGATGGGATACCTTGGTTTTTGGAAATTCTGTCGTTTGACCCTCATTTTTGGTCCGGAAGCTGGAAACCCTAATCTAACTTGCATGTCAATCAAATGATCTTTGTTTGACCTCGTTTCTGCTGCATGTCATCCTGTTCGTGAAACTAAAGTGCTGAGCAGTTGCCGAAGTGATCCTGCTAAAAATAGTAAGTCCTTGAAAAAGTGACCAACTCTACTTGCATGTCACATCACTGCGTAGCTCTTGAAAAACCCATAAAGAATAATCTGACATGCGCTGAAAAGTCCTGCATGCAAACCCTAAAAATAGCCTCTGAAGACGGCTCTTGAAAAAGGTCCTGATCTTGGTTTGCATGTTACACCATTGCGAGGCTTTCGAAAAACCCACAATGAATATCCGGACATGCGTTGAAGACTCTAACATGCAAACCCTAAAAATAGCCTCTAAAGGTTGAGTGTTGAAAGTCATCATCTCATCTTGCATGTTATATCACTGCGAAGGTCTCGAAAAACCCACAAAGAATCTCCAGACATGCATCTGAAAGTCCAACATGCGAACCCTAAAAATGACCCTCGAAGGTAGAATTCCTAAAAATAGTAAGTTGTCTGTTTCAGCTCAAATTTTGCAAGTAGGCAGCCCACAACGTTCTAAGTGCAGTGCAGTTGTTAGAATTTGAAAATCCCAAGAAAATAGGCCCCAAATTGGCACTTACTAAAAATAGCAAGTTATCAGAATTTAGTGAAGATTTAGTGGGAGCCTGCTTGAAGCATCCTGATCGCAGTGCTAAGCTCAGAATTTGATTAGCCAACACAATTTGACCTCAAAGTTGTCTGAAGATTGTAAACCCTAATTCATCAGAAAGCCCTCCAGACTTAGCCAAATTTCAAACCTAGGTCAAATGGCAAGTACATCATTAGACAAAAGAACCGATAGAGAGAGATAGACCGAAAACTCAAGCCAAAAGACCCGAATGGAGCAAAAATTAGGGGGTCCCCATTTTGAATGGGGTGATGTGTGAAAAGGTCACAACAGGTCCTTGTGGTCATGAAATGAGAGAAAACTTGTGTTAAGTAATAGGTTTTGCCAATCTTCAACTTTAGGTTTTGTTGTTAAAATAGTAGTACATAATTCAAGAAAAATAATGGACAATGAATTGTCCTTTAGAGAATGGTATTAACCTTATTGTTAGTATGTTGAGACAAGACTAACTCTGATTGCTTGAGGACAAGCAATCTTGGGCAGGGTCGACTGTAATGACCCGCTTTATTCCCTACACTGCATTATTCCAAAGATGGCCAACTCAGATTTGTGGCATCACTGATTATGGAATTTATATTAATTATATTGTAGATACCGGTCGACTCTCTTTTTAATTAATGTCTTTTAGCAAAACGGAGTTAATCTTGGCTGACCATACCTTGACATATAAGACAAAGGCACATATATTAATGTGTGCTAATCGCCCCAACTAAAGATGCAAATGCCTAAATAGGTAGCCATTCCTATAAGGAGCATCGACTAATGATTAAGAAGCAGTAATTAATATGTTTCTAAAAGCAGCGATTAAGAAGAGGTAAAGGCAACGATTAAGGAAAAAGAAAAAGGCAGCGATTAGTTCTTAACTAAAAGACATGACCTTTAAAAAGGAGATCACTCATCATCAAAGCTTAAGGATATAAAAAGAAATAAGAATTGTGTGGAGTTTGGGGAGAAGAGAAAAAGGATATAAAATACACATCAGCAAAAGCAATATCTTCTGAACAAAAAATCATCGAATTATCTTCAAAAGGATATTCAGAAGCACATCAGCAGATTTAAAAACAACAAAAGGAAATGAGAGCAGATTTAAGCTAATCATTTGCACTCAGCAGATACGGGCAGAATCAACAGTAAATATACTTGCATTTTAGAATATAGCAGATTATATTTTTGCAAGCATTGTGGTATGCACTATAATGTATATTGTGAATGATGATATGTTTATTGATGTCTATGGAATTGGATATATATTGTTGTGTTTGTAATTCCCATGAAGCAACCATGGGAGAAGTAAGGGGAAGTACGAGTAGGGTGAGCAGATACTAGATTGCTTTCTAAGTAGACCACCTCATGTGGATGACCGGGGGTCTGCCACTTGGGGCCAAGGGGGTGAGTGACCGCTCTTGGGCTTAGGAAGAGGAATCTAGGGGCCTCCTATCGTAACTTTTCCCAATCTCTACATGGATGGGTTGCTAGGAAGGATTCAAGGAGTCTCAATCATAAGAGGAATGGATAAGGCAACATGGATAGGGAATGCAGATACAAGTTTACCCACTAAGTAGACCACTCCATGTGGATGACTGGGGGTTTGCCAATTGGGGCCAAGAGGGATGGTATATCCGCTCATGGGCTTAGCTGGGATAGCTTCGAGCGGACTTATTAGGTTTCCCATCCAATTCCTAGTATGATTAAACTCCCACTATACATTATGGATGTGGTGTAGTTTAATAGTGATTGATGTACATTGTTCAAATATTTATATATGTTTGATCATATGAATTATATTCCAATATTATCTAACATGATTACAAGAGCTAAACCAAGGTTTATCTTTCTTCAAGCATTTAATTGGTAAGTTAAAACCCTAACTACATTAAACTTGTGATTCTAGGGAAAGATTTAGGGCAATCCCAAAAGGGGACATTACATTACCCTTCACATATTCTAATTCCATGTGCATTTATAGCACATCAGTGAGCTTTCATATGACTATATGAACTCTAAAATTTGACCTCGTATTGATTGCAATTCCAAATAAAAGCCTCACCTCCTAGAAGTTGTTTGAGCATCATAACATATTTCCATAGAGGAGATGGTTGACCATATTTAAATTGTTTACTTCCTAGAAGGCCAATTGAACTTGAACTAGTGCCTATTCCAAACAGATTGCTGTTATAAGAAATTACAAAATTTCAAATTAGAAAAAAATTCAACTCTACAATATGTATAAACCAATAAAAGTTCAAAACAATATTTAAAAAATATTTTGGAAAATCCTATAACTTGTTTTTTTTTTTCAAAATGTTATTCAACTTAAATTTTTTTTTGGAAAAATTTGTTAAAAAATTAAAATAATGCATTAAACTACTTACCTTAGATCAATAGATGTCCTTTGTGCAAGCTAGATACGTCCCTTTGGTACTTTTCAATCCTTCAAAAAATACAATCAGTCCTCCAAAATGTAAAAATGGCAAAACAATAATGAGTTTGTGAGAAAATATGTTTGTTTTTATCAAACAAGAAATATAATGGGTACGCTTTAGGGTTAGAGGCATGTTTTAGGTTTTGTTTTAATGTTTAAAACTTTTAAAAGATACTTTTTATTTTCATTTTTTATGTTTTTAAATTCTTTTTTTTTTGTGCCTAAAGGTCGTAGGAGTGTGCGGGAGTGTCTAGGAGCACCTGGGAGCAACCAAGGTGTGTGCCTACCACCCTAGGTTTCCTATGGGTATACTGGGAGCCCTTGGGGCGACAGGAATGAGCCTTGGCCGCTCTTGGTGCACTCCAATCATTGGATCGGTACTCGAGCCAGTTGGGTACAGGACTTAGACCCTTAAGGGGAGAAACCAGTAACTTAGAATATTACTTTAACATGCTTTATGACCCTATTTCATAAGCTTGCTGAGTGGGGGCAAAATGTAGAGTCCAAAATTTTCTGCTTTGCAATTTCTACTCTATGTTGTGTAGTCATTTTAGTTTCCATTATTGTAGTATATTCTAGGACTCCTTTAGCTTGTTTCTTGAACCTTTTGTCTTCGTCAAGTGCCAAATTGGACCTTGTACTTGACATATATCTATTTCAAATTTCACTTGCAATTTGTATGCTCTTGTAACTAAGAAAATCATTGTAGAACTTGGTATCAAGCCTATCTTCGAATGTTTAAACTCTATTTCATGTGGCCATTTTGCATTTTCAAATTATCCATTTGAATTAAACTACAAGATGCATTTTCAATCCATTGAAAAGGTTATATCTTTGCTCCCTCTTAGCAACATAGAGCTTTCTTCTTGTGATCACATTCCAAAGTTCCTCTTATTTTTGATATTGGCCTGTAGCTCTCTTCCTCCATAGCCTTTGGGAATCTTCTATTGCCTCATCGGTATATTCTTCCACATTTCTTACCCTTTGGAAATGTTGGTGATCTATGCCCTTGAATCCTCTGCATAGAAGAACAAGCACACATAGTACGAGCTCTAGGATTTGAAGTCTTCATCCTTATTTAGCACCTATGTACCTAGGAAAATAAAAGCTCTGATATTATTATCTGGTGTTAGTTGATTCTAAATTTGGTTGGATGTTGAGATTTGGTTGGTTCTATACTTGGGATTTGTAGCAAAGAGAAGATTGCTTGTAAGGGGCGTCAATAGTATTTTGTATTGCTGTAAATATACTCGTAGAAATGGAATGTTTCTTTGATAGAGCTGCAAGAGATGCTACAAATGATTTTTAGTCATTGCAGATGATTATTGACATGGTAATTTGCAGGTCTACTATAGGCCTCAGAAAGGACATCAAATAGCTTCAAAATTAGAAACAAATTGCATATTCATATTCTTCTTAAAAAGTAGCGTGT
>VDFB02368570.1:0-25538 GCA_007258455.2 Sequoia sempervirens
CACTTCAGCTGGAGAGCAAGAAAAGCTTCTAAGTGTTCGAATATCCTCCTGCTACCTCCATATGCGCCCAAGGAAGGATGTAGAAGCATAAAAAAATTCTAAGGCACAAGCTTCATCCTGCTCCCTAGGCAAAATGTGCCCTCACAAGCAAGATGATTTGAATTTTTTTTTCTAAGTGTTGAATATCCACTTGCCACCCCTAAATGCGCCCATCCTTCACACCATGTCATATGCGCCCATCCACCTCACCATAGGAAATGCGCCCATGAAAAGGAGAAGTCCACAAGTCAAAGGCGTTGAAGAAGTTTATCCTCCTACATGCCTAGAATGCGCCCATCCTCTTCTAAGTGCTAAATGCGCCAAGAAGAAGAGAAAGTCAAAGGTGGCGTTGGAATAAAGTTTATCCTTCACTACATGCAATATGCGCCCAAATCAAGGCATGTAAAGACAAAACAAGGGAGCTCAAAGGTCGCATTGAGAGTTTCATCCTTCATGACATGTGATATGCGCCCATCCTCTTGCCTATGAGATATGCGCCATGTAAAGAGTAAGTGTGGAGTGAAAAGTGGTAAACAAGGTGAAATTGAAGAGTGAATATGCTAGGCGTGGAAATAAGATGTCCTCCTCAAGGTGAAATTGAAGAATAAATATTGCTAGGCGTTGGAAATACTAAGCTTATAGGGTGATGAAAATATTGTTAAGGCGTCGAAGGTAGGGGGGTGACTTTCTAAAAGCAAGTTGTGCTAAGATCTTTTCACAGGAAAAATAAGTAATTGGAGATAGATGAATTAAAATTTTCTAAGGCGAAATTCAAAAAGTGCTAAGTGATTTTAAATTTTTTTAAGGCAAAAAATTTCTTCCTTAGGAAAAATACGCCTAGACTTAGACTGATGAAATTTTTCTTGAGATGTGTGAACAAATTGCTAAAGAGAAGGTGATAGATAATTTGCTGATTAGAAGTTTCAAGTCGAAACAAATACTCACTGTGAATGAAGAATGAACAAATTTATGAAAATAATTCTTCATGTTCAAAATTCAAGAAAATTAAATGGAACCCGTCACATACCACGAATCTGATTTTTGAGGGAAATTTTCTTCTGGGTATTGAAGATTGTCGACAAGGAGTGGATTTTAGTGTCTTCTGCACTTCGTCAAGGCTTTCAGATGGAGAATTTGATCGGCACTTGAATTATAGAATTTTCCTAGGGAAAATTTAAAATTTTCTAAGGCAAAGTGAATAAAATGCGTTTTCAAGATAAAAATTTTCCGGACGATGAATTTGAAATGGATTGCCTAGATGATTTTGTTCGAATTCTCCGTGAGATGAATCTTCCAAAGCGTCAAGGGAGAAATAAAATTAAAAGTTGAATAACAGAGCTCCGACTGGTAAATGAAATTTGTCAAAGGGTGAATTTGAAGTGAATATTTTCGAAAGTAAACTAAAAGTACGCCAGTCAAGTTGAAGTTCTAGAAGGTCAAGATTCCAGGCGTCAGGAGACAAGTGTTGAAATTGGCAAGGGAGGGAAATTCGAATTCCTGCTGGAAGTAGTGGAGACTTAATGAACTGGCTAAAATTGGCCTCCTTCTAGAATTCGAATTGCCTATATGAGCTGAAAGTTCATTCATTCTTTTCACAGTTGAAGAAGTTCGTTTTTTGCTCTGAGTTTGAAGTTGCAGTGAGTGATTGAGTTGTGTTGAAGAGAATTGCTAAAGCTGAAGGTTGTTGAAGAAGTGCGACTTGAAGTGAGTGGCTGAAGCTGAAGTTCAAAAATCTAAGTCTGAAGTTGCTGAAGTACGAATTTTAAAAAGTCTAATTGCTGAAGTAAAGTTGGGCGATTTCTCAAGTGTAAAGTTGTTGCAGCCAACTTGGAAATTTGCTTAGAGTCGAAGTTGCTTACTTGCTGAAACTTTCTAAGTGTCGAAAGTTCGAAATTGTGAAGGAGAAGTTGAGGTTTGCGAATGAATAGAATGTTACAACTTCTCAAGTTTTTAAAGTCGACTGGCAGCCCCTGCATGATATTTTATTTATTTTCTAGGTTAATTTGCTGATGGTTGTTTATTATTTTGCAGGATGGCTGAAGTAAGAGCAACTGACAAAGACAACAATGGCGCATCTAGTAGTGGTAGTACGGCAGCTGGCGTTTTCCGGCTGGAGCTCAAATTCATTTCAAGTTGAGTGTCAAGGATACAACGGTTCTTCAACTTGAGGCTTAAAACCGACAGTGATGAATACTCCGTTCTTCGGGCCACTTAAAGACAATATTGTTCGAAGTGGATTATTTGCAGTTGCTGGTTTTCCACCAGCTATTCAGTGCTCGAAGCTAATGATGGAATGTGCTAATTACTATGAGGCTGATCACAGGTCAAATTGTCTCACCAAATGGTCAAGTATTCGCCAACCTCACTCTTGCAGCTATTGGCAAAGCTTTTGGAATCCCAACACACGAGAAGATGATTTACAAATCAAGAGAGCGTGCTGAATGAATGTATGCTTCTACATTCGAGAGATGTGCAGAGGTGATCAACACTCGCTAGATGAACAAGCCCAAGCCCTCTCATACAAAGTTTCCAAGACAGATTATATCAGATGATTTGAAGCAGGAGTATTGTGACCTCAT
The DNA here is from genome assembly GCA_007258455.2 of Sequoia sempervirens. Classification (NCBI taxonomy): domain Eukaryota; kingdom Viridiplantae; phylum Streptophyta; class Pinopsida; order Cupressales; family Cupressaceae; genus Sequoia; species Sequoia sempervirens. The sequence goes on from VDFB02368570.1 coordinate 2,619, forward strand.
CATGATGCTGAGTAGAGTTGGTGGCTGCCCTCAGGCGTTTATTTTTGAACCATGGATGTTTGATTACAGCAACCTCATGCTAGAAGGAAAGGAACACATCAACTGGGCTGTGATGATTAGTGATAACTTGCACGAGCAGCTCCTGAGTTTGAGAAGAACGAAGACATTTTATATGGGCTCTTACCTTATTTACATGCTGGCTCGTATGACAAAGTATAGAGGGATTTCATATAAGGAGCCTGTTGGTTGTGGTTCTCATCAATTCAAAATCTATGAGGTTTGTCCACAGTTGCACTTGACAAGTACCACTCATTACAAACGTGTCAATGATGCCTTTATTACACATCACGAGATCACTTCGTGACGCATGACTTAGATTCATGAGGAAGTTCAAGAACACAGAAAGGTATGTTGGTTTACATGTAAATAAAAGTTTTTCTATATCAAAGGCAAGGTTTTTCTTCATATCCATATAGGTTACTGGCACCCAACCAACAGAATTTTAATGTTAGAGGATACCAGTAAAATCGGGTTGCCCACGATAAGATTCAAAGAGAGTTAATAAAGCTGACTTCCTATCATGGGTAATCCTAATTATGTGTCTTCAATTCAAACAGTTGTGTCGAAGAGCTCAATTTTTCATTTTTCCCATCACACCGCCAGACAAACATTATGACCCATAGCAATGGGATACTACCGTGTATAAGAGCTTAAGACAAGGCAAACATTGAGATCATCGTCAAGAACGATGAGGCAAATTCAAGAGAATGTCTCGAGGCTGCTGAGTGATGAGCTTCAGGAGTGGAGTCATTCCTGGTCAGGGACTGTGTGGACAGGACACATGAACGCCTCCAGGCGAGTAAGAGAGACACGCCCACTCTACTGTGAATACCGGAGCCCCAGATATTACTTGGACACGCTTTGCATTCTGGTCATGACTTTCACCAGAGCATGGGTTGAGAGGCATGTGAGCAGATTGAAGAGTAGGCCAATTTCCTTGACCTACAATTTGATGGGAGATCGTAGGACACCCACTACTAGCAGGAAGAAACAAATTACTCAAGGTCCAGAATCTCGAAGGAAGGAGCCAGTTCAACAGGAGCCTATTCAGCCGGAGCCTCTGAGAGTTGTAATTGAGTCGCCTAGGCCATTGGAGACACGTTCTCCAAGCATACAGGAGGTTTCACTTTTCGCTGATCAGAGAATTGCAATGAATCAAGAGCAGGAGGTACATGAAGAAAATCAGCCACCACGTAGAGAGTCAGTTGGCCAGAGTGTTAATGCACCTACTAGAGATGATCAACAGGATGATGAGGAGACTGCTACTGATACACATTTTCAGCGTGAGTTAGAGATGGCTCTGGAGGATGATGCAGTTTCAGGAGATACTCAGCCATTAGAGGCCAATGAGCCTCGCCAAAATGATATTGAAGTTGAACAAGTCCGTGAAGTAGAAGCTAGAGAGGAGCAGCCATTTGTTATTCAGCAGGTTGTACCTGATTGGCTTAGAGATAGAATGAGGCGGAGCCCCAGTGAAGAAGTTGAGATGGAAGAGTTTTTGAATAGGATCAGCACGCCTCCACCAAAGAAGAAAGCACAAAAGTTTTCAAAGATTTCAACTGATGAGGGTGGTTCTCGCACCCTTCATATTGCAGTGCCACAAGTGGATTGTGATCGGGATGAAGCAGTGCCAGAGAATTACGTGATCACAACTATGGAGTTAGGATGTCCCACAGGTGCACAGATTGTTGAGTGTGATAATTCCTATCAGGTGTGTTGGCGTAACAACTAACACCTCTGGAGTAAAAGTTGCTACGAACAGCCTATCTACACTACGCAATGAGTGCTCTTCAAATTAGGAGGGGAAGCTCCTTCGTTGTGCTTTACAAAAATACCTGCAAAGGGAAATAAACTAAACTAATTCCTGTTTTTTTGTTTCAGCTGTAGAGGTACAAGGCTTTCTTGAAAACTATATACGTTGCAGCTGAGAATTTTCTCTGGTTTTGCAAATTCACTAACTACAACTAAACTTAATAACTTAAATTCTATCCAGTTCCCTCAAGAAAACAGAGCATGAGAGAACGGAGCAAGGTTTTGACTATCTGACGATAAACGAATTCAGATTCTCTACATGAAGGCAAGGTGGCGCAACTATTATCACAATCTGAACAAGTCTATTAGGCACTAAACAGATTTAAGAATTTACTATGACAATCTTATGAAACCCTATGTGGCATAACACTTGATTATAATAGTAAAGACTCCACAAACAGATTTATCATCATAATCTTATGAAACCCTATGTGGCATAACACTTGATCATAACGGTAAAAGTTCACAAAACAGATTTATCATCACAATTGCATGAAACCCTATGTGGCATAACAATTGATCATAATGATAAAGATGCACAAAACAGATTTATCTAAACTATGGAAAGAATCCACTATCACAATCGCATGAAACCCTATGTGGCATAACAATTAACTGTAATAGCAAAGATGCATGAACAAATACCAAAAGAGCAATATTGAGGGCAAGGTAGGCGCAGCATATATTTCTCTCTCAAGCAAAAGTTAATTACAAATGAGCAAAGCTCTTATTTATATACATCAAGGTGTAGGAACCCTAAAATCACCTTGTGTTAACTACGATCTTACCAACGATGCTAAGATTAATTATTAAACCCTAATGAGTATTCTCGATTAACTGGAAAGCTACCATCAGTTAACTGTTACAAATAACCTAAATGGACCATGTGCAAGCATGCACGTCCTTATTTAAAGCAAAGTTAACTGGACACTACCTTTAGTTAACTGGAAACCCTAACCCTAACTCCTGTGTTGATAACTCCAAGGACGAGATAAGCATGTGTTAAGTCAGCAAGTAAACTCAAGACTGAAAGTCGAGTTAACTGCTGTTCAGGACTCAACCCTTGAAATTAACTGCAGGTTCCAACTGGCAGATCACTCCATGTCAACTCGGTCTAACACTTCGACCAAGAACTCATCAATCTCTCTGTCATCTGGCACTTTAACGCTGCTCAAAACAACAGTCTGTCTCTTTAGTTCTCTACCACTTTCCGTAATTGTATGCATGCCATCTTTACATTCTTCAGTCGCCCTTCTGAAACTGGCTGCAATCACTGAAATATTTTCTAATTTGGGCGCCATAGGTTCACCTTCAAGGCTGTCACGAATCAGCTTCTCGAACTCTGCTTGAACTTTGTCCAACTCAACATACGTGCCATCTTCAAGAAGATAATGACACGGAATCTGAACAACGAAACCGCTGACAAGTGCAAGTACTCCAACCACATCATCCTTGAGTGAAAACAACTTAGTAGAGACCTTCTCACATATTTCCATTCTGAGAAGGTGCTGCTCTCTCCAAGTAAAGACTTTCTCCTGATCCTCATCAATCTCCAAGGCATCGTATGCAACTGACAACTGAGATACTAGAACACGATCTTTCGCCAAATTCTCTGCAACCGCAATCTCAAGTGACTGAACACCCTGACGGAGTTTATGTGCATCACTCCTTAACTGATACAAATCTGCAAGAAGACGCCGACCAGCAGCAACTAAACTATCAATCCAGTTGTCCAAGAGTCTGCCATGACTGACTAACTGATCCAGTCTTCGTTGTTCTGCAGGTGTACTCTGAGGAAGAACAGATGCTCTACTCGGATTTCCATGAACAAGATCAGAAATATACTGGCGAAGTTGACTATTTTCAGCCTTGAGTAAGGCTTTATCCTCTCCATCCTTCGTGATTCGCTCTTCAAGATTATTAGTGACAATCTTAAGAAGAGTCACATCTGTCTCTCTAGTGGTCCTGCCAAGATTAGCCTTAGTAAATGTAAAGTCACCAACTTCGACTTCATCTAAGCTTTTACCCTCTGGAGGAACGGCAACTTCAATAACAATCTCTGATTCTGGAGTCTTCTCGATATGCACCTGTTTCTTGATCTTCTTGTTCGACCTTCTCTGATAAGGTTCACCGAACTCAGACAAATCAAGGTTGTACGAAGGTTCACGCCTCTGTCTTCCCAAAGACTTTTCGAGCCAACAAGACTGAACAATATTTTCAATTCTAGGGGAGACTGTCCCTGATGTATCAACCTGTGGTGGTTCAGTTGTCTCCGATCCTGCTTGAATTGGTGTCTCAGGTTCTGAATCTATGTCAATAGGTTGCATGTGAGGCGGACTAGGAGGTTCAACATGAGGCTCAGCCTGAATAACTGTCTCTACTAGAACCTCAGGAACATTCTCAATCTGTTTCTGCTTCCTCTTACCAGTAGCTCTTTTCCCCGTGTTTCCACTAAGTCTAACCCCTTCAGGAGGTATTATAATGGCTTTGACTCTGGGTCTTGCTCTAGAAGTAGAAGGCAACGAAGAGAAATCCTTTGGCGGCTCTGCTACAGGAACTGACTTTCGTGTCCGTTTGCTCTCCAAAAACAACCTACTAGTCTTGATAACTGATCTGGAAACCTCTTCAATAGAAATATTCTCCTTAGCATACCAATCTGGTGAGCGAAGTGGCTGCCGAGCAACTTGATCCTTGACATATGAATTGAGAAGAACTTCTCCATCATCATCCGATAGACCATCAACATCTTCTGATAGGTAATCAGAGAGCTGATCGATAGTGAGTCTACAATAGTGACGACGACGAACCTCGAATTCATCTTCACAATTAGCCCATAAATCTTCAAGTGCTGGCTTATGTGCAATCCCTCGCTCTAACCGATCTGCATAATGACCGAGAGGATCATAGGAACGCCTCTCAGTATAAGTCTTGAGTTTGAACCTTTCTATCTTAGTAGACATAAACCTGGCATCTGTTGCCACATTGCATGTGAAAATTCCCAATGTGAATGGAAAATTAGCTGCAGTCTTATGACGACTACGAAGAAAGAAATGAACATGCTGCATCTGTCTGAGGAACTCCATGAAAATGAGATTATCTGAAGGGTACCTTGGTAACATCAGGGGCTCTCCAACATATCCATAAACCCAGATGTATGTGAAAGTAGGGAACTGGATAAACCAATCCGCCCAAGTCTCCATTGCTGATTTAGCCTCGGCAGAAATACGAATGTGCATTTCATCATCAAGATCTCTAATGGTTCTCATAGAAAAGTGATCATTCACTGCTCGGAAGTCTTGCTCGGATTGAAAAAACTCCAACTGAGGATAATACTCATGAACACGTTGAACACCGAGAGTGCCATTAGTTTTCAGATGCCTGAAGCTACCTTGAAATGCAACCAAGTAAACCAAGTAGGATATTGTTGATGTGTTTTTCGTGACCGCACCAACGCAGAATAAAGTCGCCAACGGCTACCCTATCCTCTCTTGATCAAAGTATTCCGCATGCTAAGATTGCAAGAAAGTTCATGCGTTCAACTCCAAGGTTCTTTTAGTGTGAATAGGCTCAGTTTAGCTCGATGTGATTTGCTGGTATTTCAAGGGGACTTACGGAATTGTTCGGCAGCGGAGAAAGGAATTCAAATGCTCGAAAGATTTGTCTATGAAGTTCCTGCTTCCTATTCTAACCAGAAAGTACTGAATGAAATGGGGTAAGGTTTAGAGAGTCTAAATCTATTCTAAGGTGTGGGATATGGAGCTCAACTTCAGCAAACTTCTACCAAACTTCGCTTTGCCTCACCTCGGACAGCTTCCACGGAGTCGGTGCAATCTTCAGGGGAGATGACTAAAGATGTTCAAACCACCATTTGACATGAAGATACCATCACAACGACGCATACCACCATTCAAACTGTGATTGAAGTTAGGCCCAAATGTTTCCAGTTGACCACGCAAGGCGAACTCACCATCAGCGAGCCCACTAGTGGTATGGATAGACGAAACTTTGCTCAAATTGAAGACCACATTCCACAATTAACATCTACTTGCATAGAATGAAAATTATACTACTTTGAACTATTTTATGCTACCATTTGAATCAGAAGGACGAAGAAACCTTGCTAGCTACCCACAACAAAAGACGAAATTCATCATCAATGAAAATTCTTTTTATTGGGAGAGTGTTCACAACAATTTCTTACAAAGTTTTAAGGAAAAACTTTCCTTCTTCAACTACTCTATCAATCTATACTAAGCTACTTCTAATTTGTCTCTCTATTCTAACTTCTACTCCAATTCTACTGTCTCATGAGTGTACAAATGAAGGGGGACTCCCCCTTTTATAGATGGCCCAGTCCAACGGACGGCTCAGATTACAATCGGCTGGATGGCCCAGATCGTGCCACCTCAGCCCTAAACAAGATTCACCCTAAAAACCGCCACCAAGAGGAGTGGGGTAATAAATGAGCCATTAATGTCCACCTTCCAAAAGATTCTTGTCTAGAAACGCGTTCACACTGCTCCTGATCTTCTTCTTGACGTTGTTCTTCAACTTCGCTCGAGCTTCCATTTCTTTCTCATCGAGTTTTGAGAACATTTCCTCTCTGTCACTAAGTCTCAACACTTAGCCATTTTCTTGCAACTTTTCCTTCCTTCACGATTTATCATCTTGGACTATTTGCTTCATCATCATCGTTTGGTCTCGACGTTTCTCCTGCAAAACAAGCAAGGAGAAGAGAATTAGAACACATCATAATATAAATTCAACTTACTTACCAGGATTTTCACACTTAGATTGCCAAGGGTTCATCGTTTTCACTAGCCAACTTCGCGTTCAAATTCTTCATGCCTTAGCCAAATTTTCAATCCATCTTCCATTCTGCCTGGCGCACTTTACTCTGACATTTCATCTAACTCAGGCTCGAGAAAAATCATTTCATCAGGAATTTGATCAAAAATCATCTAGGCGATCACCTTCAAATTCATCCACCAAGGCAAATTTTATCACATTTTATCCCTTGCCTTAGAAAAATTTTAAATTTTCCCTTAGGAAATTCACCAACCTGGTGCTCATCAAAAATATTCACCCTGAAGGCCTCGACAAAGTGTAGAAGACTTTAAAACCCATTCCTCATCAAGAATCTTAAATGCCCAGAAGAAAATTTCTCTCAGAACGCGTTGAATCCATGGGTGTGCAACGAACGGGTTCATTTAATTTTTTTTGCATTTTTGGACCTTAGAAAAATAATTTTCATCAAATTTAATCCATTTCTTCATCTGTGAACATTTCTTGTTGCTCTGACTTGAAAATATTTATCAACCCTGGCAATTTATTCATGTCTTGAGAAATTTTTTTTATATTTTCTTAAGGAAGAAAATATTTTGTGCCTTAGATAAAATTTTAAATCATTTTGAGAATTTCGCCTTGGGAATTTTATTCAACTTCATTCAATTTTCCGTGCTGAGAAAACTTCATTAACTTCACTTAGGAAATTTCTTGAAAGCACATATCATGGAGAATATTTTATTCACCACCCAATGTCTTGGGCGCATTTGATAGTTCATGAGGGAGCTTCCAGTTGACTTGCCTTAGGAAAATTTTATATGCCCCTTCCAAGTCTAGGCGCATATCAAATGGTAAGCTTTCATTTTATACCTTAGGCGCATATGAACGAGTCCTCTTCAAATTCAAAGACTTAGAATATTTTCCAACTTCCTCCCTCAAGAGCGCATTTTGACATGTCTACTTCCAATTTAAAATATTTTCAATTTTCTAACCTCTCTTCAGGCAAAGGCGCATTTAGGGGTCCTTACTCCCACTTTGCTGGACTTAGTCAATTTTTCAAGCTTCATCATGCTGCTGGGCGCATATGGAGTAGGGAGCCTCAAATTTCAACTACTTAAAAATATTTTCAAATCATATCTCAAGTTAGAACTTCAAGGGCGCAATTGAGGGGTTGAACTTCAAATGTGCAACACTTAGAAAAACTTTAATGCCACCTTCTTCCCTAGGCGCATTTGGAGGGGTGAGGTTTTAATTTCCATGCCTTAGAATATTTTGGAGACCCTTCCTCACCTTAGGCGCAAATGACCCTCTCTGCTTTTAATTTCAACACTTAGTGAAATTTGCTAACTCACCATCATCAAGGTTTGGCTCAAATAAGAGGGGCTACCTCCAGTTTCCCACACTTAGTGAAATTTATCAACTCTTCTTTACCTTGGGCGCTAATAACCCCTTGTGCTTCAAGTTTCAAGCACTTAGAAAATTTTCCTATCACCCCCTTCCTCAAGGGCGCATTTGGGGGGTCAAGCTTCAAGTTTCTGTGCCTTAGTGAATTTTCATCCCTGTCAACCTCCTAGGCGCATTTGGGGTGCCACACTTCCAATTCCACACACTTTGAGAAATTTTCAACCTCCTTCAAGCTTCTTATAGCAAGTTTTGGTGCCGGATTTGAAAAATTATCAAACTTGATGTACTTCGTGCCCTTTTGCCAAATTTAGGGTGACTCGATCATGCTAACCCTAATTTGCTATTTTTAGAAAATTCTTCAAATTTTGTGCTTTGGATTGACTTTTGACTCCAGAAAGCCTGATATTGCTTTGTTTTGAACCTCGGGGACCCCCTAATTTTTGCTCCGTTCCTCGTCTTTTGGCTTTGGTTTTCTCTCTCTCTCTCTCTCTCTCTCTCTCTCTCTCTCTCTCTCTCTCTCTCTCTTTGTTTCTTTCTATTGTTTTCCTTTCTGGGGATGTGCCCGTCTTTGAGCTTAAATGTGGAATTTTGGCTAAGTCTGAGAATTAGGGTTTTGAATCTTCTGGTCAGTTTGAAGTCAAATGGAGCGACGAAATTGAAATTTGAGCTTGGCACTACATTCAGCATGCTTCTAGCAGATTCCCAGTAAAATTTCATCGAATTCAAACAACTTACTATTTTTAGTAAGTGCCTAATTTGGGACATTTTCTCAACACTTTTGAAGTTCTAACTATCACACTGCATCCAGGACACGTCAAACTGCTTGTCTGCAAAATTTGAGCTAGATCTGACAACTTTCTATTTTTGGCAAGTATCACCTTCAGGAGCTGATTTTTAGGGTTTGCATGTGAAGTTTTTTAGTGCATGTCTGGAGAATATTTCTGGGTTTTCCGAGACCTACGCGATGATATAACATGCAAGATGAGATGATAACTTTCAGCACTCAGCCTTCAGAGGCTATTTTTAGGGTTTGCATGTTGGACTTTTCAGTGCATGTCAGGTTATTCTTTATGGGTTTTTCAAGAGCTATGTAGCGGTATAACATGAGTTGGTCACTTTTTCAGGGATTTACTATTTTTAGCAGGATCATTCCGGCAGCTGCCCAACACTTCAGTATCACAAACAGGGCGATACGCAACAAAAATGGAGTCAAACGGAGATTGTTTGAGCAACATGCAAGTTGAATTAGGGTTTCCGGCTTCAAGGCCTAAAATGAGGGGTCAAATGCCAGAATTTTCGAAAACCGGTGTATCCCACTGCGACCTGTGTCTTTCAAGCTATCCATTGATAAAATTTGAAGGCAATCTGAGCACCTACTATTTATAGTAAGGCACTCCGGAAACAGGCTATAAATAGCAAGTCAACAGCAAGCGCCAGTGTGAACAGGCAAGTCAACCCATGAGGATCAAGTCAGTCAGATTTCAAGTCAAACGGAGTTGTGGAAGTCCTAAAACCAAGCAGTTACTATAAATAGTAAATCACCTTCAGAAACATGCTATAAATAGCAAGTCAGCATGAGATGGCAGTGTGAACAGATCAACTAGGTCATGAGGCTCCTATGGTTAAAATTTCAGATCAATCCAAGCTTCAGAAGGGTGAAAACCAAAGACTTACTAAAAATAGCAAACCCGGAGCGGGCAAGCCAGAAAAATGTCTAAGTTTGAGAAACTTCCTTCATCCCTTGTGAAATGCACCCAAGATGAAACTGGCAGAAGGATGGAAAAAGTTTCAAATGTTAAAATTCCTGCTCACCCCCTTAAATGCACCCTCAAGGATAAGAAGCTATGAAAAATTGTCTAAGGCATGAGATATTCCTGTTTAGCCCCCTAAATGTGCCCTCAACAAGAAGCTGGCTTGGATGAAAAAAGTTTCAATTGAGGAAATTCCTCCTCACATCCTCAAATGCGCCTAGTGTGAGGAAGAAGGTTAGACAATTTCCTAATTATTGGCAAATTCCTGTTGGGGTCATGAAATGCGCCCTCAAGTTATCTAGCTATCAAGGACATGAAAAAAGTTTCTAAGGCATTGCAATTTCCTTCACCACCCCCTAAATGCCCCCTCATCAAGTCAAAGTGATGAAAAGTCTTCAAGGCGTTGCTAATTCCTGCTCCCTACCTGAAATGCACCCAAGGAGAGAAGTGGTGGTGATAAAGTTACTAAGGCAAGTTTGAATTCCTCCTTGACCCCCTAGATGCGCCCTTGAGGAAATATGAGCTAGGAAAAAGACAAAAAGGGTTGAATTCCTCTTTGACCCCTTGAATGCGCCCATAAGACATGTGCTAAGGCGTCAATTTCTCCTCAATATGCAAAATGCGCCCAAGGATATTGGAGGTGGTTCTAGGAAAAAGTTGTTAAGTGTTGATAAAATTCCCCCTCAACATGCCAAATGCGCCCATCTCCAACATGCGTGAAGGAAAAAGAAACCAAGGCGTTGGGATATTCCTGCTTGACATGCTAAATGCGCCCATGATGGAAAGGACTCTAGGAAAAGTTTCTAAGTGTAAATTCCTCCACCCCAAGCAAAATGCGCCCAAAGTGAAGAGATAGTGGTGAGGAAATATATGCTAAGTGTTAGGAATTCTTCCTCACACCCTCAAATGCACCATGACTGGAGATGAATGGAAGGAAAATATCTAAGGCAAAATTGAAAATCCTTCTAGACCCCTCATATGCGCCCATGCTCATGGAGATAATAAATTTTTTTCTAAGTATTGAAGTCTCTCCTCTCCTAGAGGAAAATACGCCTAAGCTTGAGAGAAGATGATGAAATTTGCTAAGGCATGGATAAATTGGCAAGAAGGAATCAAAATGTGCCAGCTTCATGAGGTTGATGAAAATTGTCAAGGCAAAGCAAGGAAAATACACACAAAGATGAAGAATGAAGATAAATTTGATGGCAAAGTATTTTTCTAAGGTATAAAATTCAAAAATTAAATGAACCCCTTCGTTTGTACACCCATGAGTTTGATGCTTTCTGAAGGGAATTTTCTTCTAGGTACTGGATATCTTCGACAAGGAATGGATTTTAAAATTTTCCATACCTCACCAGGGATTTTGAGATGAAGATTTTTGATGAGCACCTGAATAATAAGATTTCCTAAGTAAAAATTTAAAATTTTCTAAGGCAAGGAATAAAAGGTGTGGTTAGAAATAAAATGCCTTGAATGGTGAATTTGAAATTGAATGCCTAGATGAATTTGATTAAATTTTTCGTGAGAATAATCTTCTCAAGTCAGAGATCGATGAAATCAAAGTGTCAATGCCTCAGCTGGTGGAATGAATTCCTTAAGGGGCCATTGAATTTAATATTTTCAAAAGATGATTTAAAAATGCTAGTGAAGTACGCCTAGACCAGTGAATCTTCTTGAAATTCTAGAAGGTCAAAATATTCCAGACGCCAGATGCCAAGTGTTGCAGCTGCCAGAGGAGGGAAAATCTAAATTTGAATGTACTAGCTAAACTTAGCTTCTTCTAGAAATCGACTTGGCTATAAGAATTGAGATGATCATTTTTTTTTATCAGTTGTTGAAGTGCAAGCTAAAACTTGGCGAAGAAATTCGAACTTGGGCTCTAGTTGTGAGAGTGTTGAAGCTGAAGTTGAGCTTTGAGGGTGAATAAGTTTGAAGCTGAGAAGTGCTGAAGCAAGCTTGGGTCGACTTTTCTTTTAGGTGCTGAAGTGGTATTGCTGTAGGAAAATTTTCTAAGTGTTTAAAGTTTGAAGTTGCTGCAGGAGAAGTTGAGGTTTGAAGTTGAAATTTAGTGCTGCAGCTTCTCATTGCAAAAATCTGTTGGCAACCCCAATGAGATTTTATTTTTCTAAGTTAAATTGCTGATGACTATCTTTTGTTTTTGCAGAATGGCTGAAGTAAGAGCGAATGACAAGGAAAATAGTGCCAAATCCAGCAAGGCAAATGCATCCAGACAAGCAGTAATCAAGAAGTTGAGCAAGTCTTTCCTGCCGGAGTCAAAGTTCGCTTCAAAGTTGGGAAAGTTAGCTGACACGAACTTGGGCTCTTTCAATATGGAAGCTTTCAAAAGTCAAATGATGGGAATTGGAGGCCACCGTCCATTAATCACTTCGCACAATATTGTCAGAAGTGCACTTTATGCAGCTGCCGGTTTTCCACCTACCATTCAGTGTCCAGAGCTGATCATGGAGTGTGTTAACTGTTACAATCTAGAGTGGAGGACTATCACTTCACCGGATGGCAAGTTGTTCGCCAACCTCACGCTTGCAACTATTGGTGAAGCATTTGGAATTCCCTCACATGAGAAGATGATTTACAAAACGAGAGAACGTGCTGAGCGTATGTATGCTTCAACATTTGAAAGATGTGTTGATATGATAAACTCTTGTTGGATGAACAAGCCCAAGCCCACTCGCACGAAGTTGCCAAAGCAGATAATCTCAAATGATTTGAAGCAGGAATACTGTGATTTGATCATGATGCTCAACAGAGTTGGAGGATGTCCTCAGGCGTTGATCTTTGAGCCGTGGATGTTTTACTACATCAACCTTGTGTTGGAAGGCAAGGGGTTTATTAATTGGGCAATGATGATTAGTGATAATTTGCTCGAGCAGCTCCGGAGTGTGAGGAGAACGAAGACATTTTACATGGGCTCATACATTAGTTACATGTTGGCTTGTATGACGAAGTACAAGGGAATATCATACAAGGAGCTAATTGGGTGTGGCTCTCAGCAGTTCAAAATTCATGAGGCTTGTCCGTAGCTGCACTTGACGAGCACATCTCATTTCAAGAGAGTCAATGACGCCTTCACCATGCACATAACGAGATCACTTCAACAAAGAACTCATCACAGGATCTCCAAGGAGGCTCAGGAATTGATATAAAGGTATGGGTGTTGGTTTATCCAATTTCTGAAATTTACTTACATTAGGCTGCAAGGGTTCTCTTCATATCCATCTAGATTTCCCAAATACCCTACAAACAAGATCTTGATGTTAGAAATATCTAGGCAACTCATTGCCTATGATAAAATTCAGAAGAAAAAGAAGGGAAGATTTGATTTCCCGATCATCATGGGAAATTCAGATGAAGTGTGTCCTTCACTACAGGTAGCCAAGGAAGCTGAAAATAAGCTTCAGTTTTTCCACCTTTCTTACCACACCAGTAGGCAGCATTATGATCCTCACAGGAATATCAGATGGATACTGTCAGAGGAGTTCAGGCATAAGGCAAATATTGAAGATTACTGGGCTGGTGCATTGGATGAAGCTAAAGTAAGAAGAAGGATGTTTTCAAGACTACCTTTGTACATGATTAGGGAGTGCGAGATTGTTCCAGTACCGGACCAGGTAGACGAGGATATGAATGTTCTTCATCCAGATTATGAGGCAGTAAGGGATACACCACTCCCACTTCCAGACTGGTCAGAGCTGGAGATTGCGGATTTGGATACACTTTGCATACCAATCCTTACGTTCACCAAAGGATGGGTTGAGAGGCATGTTAATAGGCTTAAGAGCAGGTCAATTCCTCTGACATAATTTGATGGGAGATCATAGGACGCCAACTGCTACGAAGAAGAAATAGGTCGCTCGAGCTCTAGAGTCATGAAGAAAAGAGCCAGTTTCGCCGGAGCCTCCGAGAATTGAGGTAGAATCACCCACGCCATTGGAGACACGCTCTCCAAGTATACAAGAGGTTTCATTATTTGCTGATCAAAGGAATATGTTGAATAAGGAGCAAGAATTACAGAGGCAAATCAACCGCCACGAAGGGAGTTTGTTGGCTAGAGTGTCAACGCACCTACCAAAGATAGTCGGCAAGAAGAGGATGAAGAAACTGCTACAGATACACGCTTCCAGCACGAGCTTGAGGCAGCATTAGAGGATGACACAGTTACAAGACAGGAGGTCCAAGTTTCAGGAGATACCCAGCCCATAGAGGCCAATGAGCTTTGTCAGGATGAAGTTAGAGAAGAAGTTCATGAAGAAGAAGCAAGGAATGAGCAGCCATTTGTTATTTCAGAATTACAGTAGGTAGTACAAGATTGGCTTAGAGACAGGATGAGGAGGAGCCCCGTTGAGGAAACTGATCCAACAGTTGAGATGGAGGAATTCTTGAGTAGGATCAGTGCGCCTTCGGCAAAGAAAAGAGCTAGAAAGTTTTCAAAGATTTCAACAGATGAGGATGGCTCTTGCACCCTTCACATGGTTGTGCCAAGGGTTGAATGTGATCGAGATGAAGTTGTTCTAGAAAATTATGTGATCACCACCATGGAGTTAGGTCGCCCCACAGGAGCATAGATAATCGAGGAGTGTGATAACTCCTACCAGGCACTCAAGGACAAATTGCTCCAGATTGAAGGAAAATACAAGAAATTGAAGAAGGAGCACAAGACTTTGATTGGTTACGTACAACATTTGTCTCGTCCTTGTGGGTAGGAGAATCCGGCGATTGAGCTTCCAGCTGAGTTTCCTAGAGAATCAGTTAGTGGCTTGGAAGATTTGAGAAAGATGGCACAAGAAGCAGATAAGTGGGTTGCCAGTGTTCGTGCTGAGACAAAAAAGTTTATGGAGGATCTTGCTCATGCTTACCAGCAGGCATCCAGCATTATGGCACAGATGGATGTAGTTGATCAAGCTTGGGGCGATGCTCATCTATCAGAGCAAGGTTATTCAGCGTTTGGAGGCTTTGATGCATACTCCCTTACGGATTTTGATTGAGGGAGGCGTGATACAGGAGGGTGATAGATATGATTTCACCAGCTGGTATGCATCAGTTGTTACAAGCCGAGGATTCTTCGATGCAACACAGGCAGATTCGGCTAGAGTCAGAAAGGCCATGACAAACATTCTTGATGGAATCTTGAACTGGAGGCTATATTTGCTAGGAGGCTGACTTTTGAGGAGGTGACTGCTGA
Source organism: Sequoia sempervirens (assembly GCA_007258455.2). NCBI lineage: Eukaryota > Viridiplantae > Streptophyta > Pinopsida > Cupressales > Cupressaceae > Sequoia > Sequoia sempervirens. The sequence goes on from VDFB02368570.1 coordinate 17,631, forward strand.
TGGTTTGAGGAGTAGACTGCCACCTTTCTTTTCAGAGGTGAAGACTTTTATTCAAAATGACTTTGAGAACACCTCAACTTTCTCAAGCATTATTCAGAACAATCAGGATGCTTTAGTTGCTTGGAGAAAGTCTTGCACGTGACATGGGCAGGCAGTTATAGTGTTGGAGTTCCAACTTGATCATATTCCACCTATCTCAGTTCAGGAGACTGAAGCTGTGCTGGCTAGATTCATTGATTTTGCAGCCAAGGAGAAGGAGAATGGAAATGCCTTTCTGGATGATGACCTTCTAGATGATTGATAGTGGGCATTGATTGCCTTTACTATTTTGAGTGAGTGGGAATCTTCTGGCTCATTTATTGTACCACTCCTTATTCTAGCAGTTTTTAGGGTTAGGGCTGATGTGGCTTGATCTGAGCCCTCCATTTGAATGTAATCTGAGCCGTCCATTGGACTTGGCCAGCTATAAAAGGGGCATCCCCCCTCATTTGTATTTCATTAGACACTAGATCAGCAGAGAGTAGACATTTTGTTAGAGCATAGAGATAGCTTAGCATTAGTTTGTTAGCATAGCTTGAAGAGGAAGGAAAGCTTTCTCATTGAATGCTTTGTAAAAGGTTGTTGTGAACTCTCTCTCAATAAAAAGAGCTTTCATTGATGATGTTCGTGTCTTTTGTTGTGAGTAGCTAGCAAGGCTTTTTCGTCCTTCCAAATCACTTAGTTGCGTAAAGTAGAATAAATTTTTTTTTATGCTAGTAGTTAGTTGTGGATTGTGGCGTTTGATCAAGGAAGCTTCATTTAATCCATACCACTAGCATCTTGCTAATGGCAAGTTTGCCTTGTGTGGTCAACTAGAATACTTTTTAAACTTAACTTCGATTACTATTCATGTGTTTGTATGCGTCGTCCTGATGGTATTGGCATGTTGAGTGGTAATTTGAATACCTTTTGCTGCTCCCTTGAAAATTGCACCTACTTTGTTGAAGCTACCCAACGTGAGGCAAGGTAGAGTCCGGTTGAAGTTTGCTGAAGTCAAGCCTCGCACATCTTGCATTTAGACTAGGACATAAATTTTCTAATCTCTGCAGCCATTCAATTTAGTATGCTTTTGGTTAGTATTAGGAAACACGTACCTCATTGCCAAATCATCCGTATTGCATGAAAATCCCCTTTCATCATTAGCCCGCTGTCAGCTGCCAAGTACTTGTGAACAATTGTGTAAGTCCCCTCGTGAAAACAACAAATCACAACGGACCAACTGAGGGTATTCCATTGCATTGTAGGAACCTTGGAGTTGAATGTACGATCTCTCTCGCAATCTTAGCGTACATAATACTTTGATGAAGAGAGAATGGAGTAGCCTTTGGATACTTTGTTTTGCCGATTGGTGCGGTCACAAAAATCACATCAATAGGGACCACGACATATACTTGTCATGTAGAACTCTATAATCTGTACCTTTACATAAAATTGGTGTTTGTTAAATGGGGACATAGTTAGACTATGCTTAAGTCAGCTAAACCTTGACTTTACATAACAAAAAGGGGAAATACAATACTAGACAACAATAACATCCTAAATTGGGAAATGCGATACAAAACAATACAAAAGTGCTCTTTTACGAGTAGGAACAAAGGGAATAAAATGGATTACAAGAAATCATTTAGAGTATAGGAAAAGTAATAACCTTTCCTTGTGAGAGAAAAATCCAATCATGATAGCACGTAGCTTTGCAAATGATGTAGAAGATCAATTGCAAAGAAAGATTTTGGAAAACCTTGAAAGTCTTGCAAAGTAAATCTTGGTGGAATTTCATCAATTCTTTGTAATTCGGGATAGTCTTCTATCTCATTGAAATCTGACTTTTTTTGAAGATACTCCATTTCCTTTTTGATATATCTTATAATATCTTGCTGCTGTAGCACATATTTAAGAATGTTTATCACATCATACTTTATCAGATCTTTATATCTCACTTTGAGATACTCCACCTTTTAAATTTGAATGACAAATTATTTCTCAAAAGAGATTGTAGTTGGTGAAGAAAGATCTCAATATCCTACATTTGACTCCCCAAGTTTGGAATTGGTGCTAGTTGCAAACCTTGCATGAATGGTGCTTGCTCAACTTCATTAGCTTTTTGATTTGACAAACACTCAAGGTTTGAATTTGACAAATAGTTAAGGTTTGAATTTGACAAGTGGTTAAGATCATCTTCTACCAATAGTTCACTAGGTCATTATCTAAGTGCACATGTTGAAAACATCTATGTTCAATGGAAAACTTTGCTATCCATCATCTTTTAGGACACAAGGAGTATGAAAATGATCTTCTAATGTGTGTAATTCCTCTTTCTTGATATCTTGAAGAAAATTATCAACTTTTTTCATCAAAATTTTTACAGCGTTCCATGGGGTTTTGGGGACAAGGACGGGGGGGCAAGAAGGGACGCAGGGGCGGAGGAGGGGGGGTGGTCTAAGTTTGGGGGTGGTGGGGGAGTGGTGTGCTGAAATACATATAGTACTGTTTACGTGGTTTTTGAGACCGCACCAACACAGAATAAAGTCTCCCAACGGACGCTCTATCCTCTCTTGAACAAAGTATTCAGCATGCTAAGATTGCGAGTAAGATCATGCTTTCAACTCCAAGGTTCCTTAAGTGCGAATAGGCTTAGTTCGGCTCGATGTGATATTGCTGGTATTTCAAGGGGACTTACGGAATTGTTCAGCAACGGAGAAAGGAATTCAAATGCTCGGAAGATTTATCTATGAAGCGCGGGTTTCCTATTCTAATCAGAAAGTACTGAATTGAAATGGGGTAAGGTTTAGAGAACCTAAATCTATTCTAAGGCGTGGGATATGGAGCTCAACATCAGCAAACTTCAACCGGACTTCGCTTTGCCTCGCATCAGACAGCTTCCACAGAGTCGGTGCAATCTTCAAGGGAGATGACTAAAGATGTTCAAACCACCACTTGACATGAAGATACCATCACAACGACGCATACCACCATTCAAACAGTGATTGAAGTTAGGCCCAAACGTTTCCAGTTGACCACACAAGGCGCATTCACCATCAGCAAATACACTAGTGGTATGGATAGACGAAGTTGCTTAAATCAAACACCACATTCCACAACTAACATCTACTTGCATGGAATGGAAATTATACTACTTAGAACTATGCTACCATTTGAATCCGAAGGACGAAGAAACCTTGCTAGCTACTCACAACAAAGACGAAATTCACCATCAATGAAAAACTCTTTTATTGAGAGAGTGTTCACAACAATTTCTTACAAAGTTTTCAAAGGGAAAACTTTCCCTCTTCTTCAAACTACACTATCAATCTATACTAAGTTACTCTAAGCTATCACCTAGTTGTCTCTCTATTCTATCTTCTAATCTTCTCTACTGTCTCTACATCTTTGAGTTTACAAATGAGGGGGACTCTTTATAGCTAGCCAAGTCCCAAAAGACGGCTAGGGTTACAATCAATAGAGTGGCGAATCGTGCCACCTCAGCCTAAACAAGATTTTCCTAAAACCGCCACAAAGGAGAGGGGGTAAATAAGCGCCATAATGTCCACATCATCCTTCTAGAAGATTCCGTTTGTAGACGCGTTCACACTGTTCTTGATCTTCTTCTCGACTTTTCTTCTTTAACTTCTTTGTCACTTGAGCTAACACTTAGCCAATTTCTTGCAACTTCTTCTTCCTTCGAGATTGAAACTTGTAACTTTATCCTCCTTCGAAGGTTGTGATATCATCGTGCTTCACCACTTCCAGACATCGTGCTCTGGCCTCCACGCTCATCCTGCAAAACAAGCAAGGAGAAAAGCATCAGAACACCTCATAATGTAAACTTCACTCACTTACTAGGATTCTCACGTTCATCGCCTCCAGTAGCCAACCTCCACTTTCTTCATAATTCTTCATGCCTTAGCCAAATTTTCAACCCATCTCCCTCAAGGGCGTATCATCTTTGACAATATTAACTTCAACTGCATCTTCAAGAAATTCATTTCACCTGTTGTAGCTCTGACAACCTTGGTTTTATCCATCTCTGGCTCAAGAAAACTATCTTCACGAGGAGCTTGGGCAAATTCACCTAGGCAGTTCCTTTCAAATTCATTGTCTGGAGAATTTCACCTTGGAAACACATTTTCTTCATTTTGCCTTAGAAAATTTTCAACTTCCCTTAGGAAAATTCATCAATCCTGCGCCCATTTAAAATCTTCATCCTAGAATCCTCGACAAGCTGTGGAAGACCTTAAAATCAACTCCTCATCGGCAATCTTGATACCCAGGAAAATTTTCTCGAAAACGCGTCGAATTCATGGGTGCCCAACGAGCGGGTTCATTTAATTTTCTTGAATTTTGAACCTTAGAAAATATTCTTTCATCAAATTTATTCTCGTTCTTCGATCCCCTCTGAGAATTTTGCTCTAACTTGGAAAATTTTATCAACCCGTGCAGCTGGCACTCACTGACTTCATCTCTGGCAACTCTGCTCATGCTTCAGGAAAATTCCATCGCCTCCAGACTTAGGCGTATTTTCTAGAGGAAGAAAATATTTTGTGCCTTAGAAAATTTTTTGATCACTTTGAAAATTTTCCCTTAGAAAATTTTATTCACTCCTCAATCACTCTGCCTGTGGTGGAGAAAATTTTATTTTGCTTCACTTGGAAAATTTTCCTCGCAAGCACAACATATTTTATTTTTCACCTGGCAACTTCCAACGCCTAGGCATGCATTATTCATCTTTTGTATTTTATAAAATTTCCAACGCCCAAGCAATCATTTTCAACACCTTTAACACATATCACCTCAAGCGCAAGTAACACTTGGAGAAAAATAAAATAAAATAAAAGCGCCTAGCATTTTGTTTCATCCTTCACACGTCTTGGAACTTTTTCTAACACTTTATAACTCCCATCACCCTTGGCGCATTTTGCATGTGATGAGGGATAACGCCTTGCATTTACCAAGCATTGACCACACCTTGAGGCATTTTTAACCACGTTTCACCTCATTTACCAGCTTCATTTACTTTTATCATCCTAACTTGGGCGTATTTAGGCATGCAAGGAGGATGGGCGCAAATTTGAGGTGGTGGAGAATAAAATATGTTGACCCTTTGACTTTCTCTTGCTTGCTTTGATTCATGGGCGCATTTTGCATGTATAGAGGGATGAAACACATGCAACGCCACCTTTGACTTCCTTATTCTTGTCTTTACTTTCCATGCTTTGGGCGCATTTCCACCTAGGAGGAGGATGAAAACGTTTGACTTCTTTGACCATTTGCCTTTTGGGCGCATTTCTACCCAGGAGGAGGACGAGTTTGCCTTATAATTTTTTTTTTATGTTTCTTGCTAGCATGTGGGCGCATTTTGAAGGGGGTGGAGGATAAACCTTGACACTTAGAAATTTTCCATGCTATCAACATCCCTTGGGCGCATTTTGGCCCAGCTACAGGATGAAAATCATTGACCTGTTTGACTTTCTTAAGATGGGCGCATTTTACCCCCTGAGCAGGATGAAACTTATACTTAGAAATTTTTTAGCAACTTGCCTTCAAGGTGGGCGCATTTAGCCTAGGCAGGTGGATGGAGTTTTTTTTTTTTTGACTTAGAAATTTTCTCAGCCATTTGTGCTTGAGGGCGCATTTTGCTATGCCTGCAGGATAAACGTGTTGACTTTCCTTTGACTTTTTCCTCCTTGGGCGCATTTTGGCCCGTGTGAAGGACGAGCCCAACACTTAGAGAAATTTCATGACGTCCAGCTGAGATGGGCGCATTTTTCAAAATGAAGGATGAAGTTCCGGACTTAGCTTCTCGTCTTGTATTCTCATGCCTGCTATTTTTACTTAAAGTCCTACGAATTCGTCCTACGAGCTCGGAGCGGCAGAAATTTCTTTGCATCCTCATAACCACATTGCCTTATCGACATTGCCATTTTAATCCACCCTGCTATTTTTAGCATGCTTGAAGAGTAGTTTACTATAAATAGTAACCTCATGTTACGATAGCTCCATTTATAGAAGCTTGACAGAAATTTAAATGGTGGCTCCTCACCCGTGACCTTCTTACATCAACATCAAAAATAGGTCAATTTACTATTTTTAGCGATTTCCAATCGGCTTACTATAAATAGTAAAGTGCTCCGTTGACTTGAAATTTCACGGCGGATGTTAACGAAGAATCGCGATCCGCGAACCGCGGTTTCGAATCGGGACTTTTATGCCTCTTTTGGGTCTGAAGGTGACCGATTAAGCTCTGTAACCTTAATAAATGATCTCTATTTCTCTTCGTTTTACAGCAGCACTGCGATCAACTCGTGATTCTAAAGCGCTAGGAAGCGGTATGGGACACACATACAAAAATAGCAAGTTCCTTACTGAGTGGTTATCTTCGTTTGCATGTCACACCATCGCGAAGCTCTCGAAAAACCCATCAGGAATCACCCGACATGCAAAAGAAACCCTGACATGCAAACCCTAAAAATAGCCTCGGAAGACTGAATTCTGAAAGTTGTCGTCTCGTTTCGCATGTTATATCATCGCGAAGGTCTCGAAAAACCCAGAAGGAATATGCCAACATGCAAAGAAAAACTCTGCATCTGAACCCTGAAATTTGTCCCGGAAGCTAGACTGCTAAAAATAGTAAGTTGTCCGTTTTCGCTCAAATTTTGCACGCGAGTAGTCTGATGTGCTCTGAATGCCGTGTGACTGTCGGAATCTTGAAATTGCTGACAAATTGTCCTGAATTGCACACTTACTAAAAATAGTAAGTACCTCAGAATCTGATGAAAATCTGCTGAAAGCCTGCCAGAAGCACACTGACAACAATGTTAGTCTCAAATTTCAAGTTATTCACCTTACTCGACCTCAAACTGACCAGGAAGACGAAACCCTAATTTTCAGACTTGGCCAAATTTCACGTTTAAGCTCGATGACGGGCACAACCCGGAAAGGTAGACAGAACGGGAGAGAGACAACAGCAAAAACAAACCAACATCAAACCAAAAGCAAAGCCAAAATTAGGGGGTCCCCATTTGCAATGGGGCGATGTGTGAAAAACGTCACAACAAGTACTTGAAAAATTAGTTATCAAAAGATGTATAACCTCAGAAGCCTATGGAATAAGTAAAGTTTAAAGTTTAAACACATTGCAATGATTTCATTGAACTAGTGAACATTGAAAATCAAAATCAAAATATACTTAATAGACATTGGAACAAGAACTAGATGTTTCATAATTTGAATTTCATAATCATGATTCATAATTACAATCAACAATGTTCAAACTTCAAACTTCAAAAACAAAATACTAAATAGTAAATGGCTAATGGCCTGATGCCTCTAATGATCTAATCATGCCCAAGCTCCATATCAATCTCCTCATCACTAGAACTGTTGGACCCCAAATGCTCAAGCTCATCTAAACCAATACCAACCAGCCCTGTCTATGTAGCATCATCTATCTGTGCTGGCTCTTCTAGCTCTACATCCCATCTGGCTGCTGGAATCTCCTTGTATGTAGTTGTGTTGTGGTCAATGAGACGCAAGGCACTATGTACAACCACAAGCTTCTCTGCTTCAATTTAGTCAAAGGCATGGTCGATTTAGCCTTTTAGGCTTTTAAGAATATTTTAAAATTTAAAATTTATAAATTTTTCTTTTGTTTGTTTAAAAAAAAATCATTTTTTATTGCATTTTTAAGGGGGATGCCTGGAAGTTTCTTGCACTTTGGGGGACATTTGGAAGTCTCGGGGACGTCTAGAAGTCCTCTCAGAAGAGAGATGTCTCAAAGGCGGCAGAGAAATGGGGGACGACGGGGGGGACATTTCCCTAATGTCTATGAGTCTCGGAAATGGCAAGATTTTGGGGGTTGAGGCGTGGGGGTTG
>VDFB02368571.1:0-27936 GCA_007258455.2 Sequoia sempervirens
TTTCAACAACTAAAATATGACCATTCAATCTTTATATCTAGAAATGAATGCAAGAAGTTCTTATGTTATATCCAATTATTATGTACTCATGTAATTTGGTCAAGAAGAAAAAAAATGTAATAAAAATTTAAAATCAATGGTCATTCTTAGAAAAGCTTTAAAAAAAGAAGCTTACATGACAAAATTATAAATCATCAACTGAGTTCACTAGATTGCAATCCTATTATTGAACATGACAAGCCAGTCCCCATAATTTGTACAATCTAAAGTTGGAAGATGCTAATAACACAAAAAAATAATTTGGTATGTGTTCATTTCACTTTGTAATTTGAAAATAAATTTAGTCATGCATGTCAAAAAAGACAACCTTAAAAGTGATAGAACTTCAAAATAAAGTTGGATTTCACCAAGGTTCTTATTATTCAATATGTGTTGAGAGGACCATCGACAATTATAGAAGAAGATATGCAATTTTTCTCTCCTATGAAAGGGGTGAGTGTAGTAATGGAAAAAGTTGTCTTTTCCTTGCTTTCTTGATAATTGACATTAAAATTGAACTCATGGTGTCTTGGAGTGGTGTTGTAATGTCCTATACACATTCACACCATTCTAGGATCTTTATTTAACTAATACATGCCTTAATTGGTCCTTTACAAGGGTGTTGTAAAGTGTTGTAACACAATTTCACACTTTTCTAAGACTTGTTTGCTCAATTAAGCCTAATGGGCACCTTTCTAAATAAAAATTTACAAAATGTGTGTCTTTTTTAAGTGTTTTAAAGTATTTTAAAGCACTTTCAAATTTATCTACGTGGTCCTAATTCATTGTGGTTGATTGGAGTTATTAACCCCCTTTTGATTCAAATTTAGGCCTTAATTTTGACACCTCCCAAGGATCTTTCTTGACAATCATAAATTAAATATCAAATTATTTCATTGAGAAAAATTTGGTCCTGGTAAGTTGAGCCAGGACCTATTCAACCTTAATGGTGAATGGGTCCTCCCTTAACAGGACCCCCCTTTTTCAGTTGATCTGGAATGGGTTTTTGGCCTTCTTTCAGCTCCCCAAAGCTTGGTCTTGGAAACTTAGCCAAGACCCATTCACCTTTGGTGGAAAATGGGTCCTCCCTTAATGAGACCCTTATTTTTTAATTTCATTCTGGTGGGAATTTAACTATCTTTCTTTCTAGATTGGTGTCAGCCTTAGTTCTTTGAATTTCAGGGTTATCTCCTAATTTAGTATAAATAAGAGGTTAATTCACATTGTTTCTCCTATCAATTCAATCTAAGAAATCCTAAGCATTCAAGCATTCAAGCATTCAAGTGATCAAGCATTAGAGCATTTACAAGGCATTTCAAGGTAGATTTCAAAGTGTTTATTGCAACAATTCAAGGTCATATCATCATGTCAATGGTTTAATGCATTCATGTTGTTGACCTAAGAAGTGAATGTTACATTGAGGATCAATATACAAGCATCATCCTACATCCAAGATCTACATTCTTCATGGCCACTCCATGATTTTTTGCACATTTGCATCACAAGACATCATCCAAGGTGATATCACTTACATTATTTCACTTTCATGCTTCATTTCCTTCATTTCATCACTTGGTTTAATTACCTACAAGGGGTTTGACTGAGGCAAACCCCCATTCACTAACAAATCAACAAGTTTTCTTGCCCTTGAGAGTATTATTGCAAATTTACAGGTTGAAGATCAAGTTGAGCAAGATTTGGAGCAAAATTGTCAAAGTTGCAAAAAGTTGTCATTCAAAGTGCAAGATCATGGAAAGAGCTCTACAAAATTAAATACAGGCTTCCAGAACTTGATAACCAGGATTTCAAGAGTGCAGACATCAAGGTATAGGATCTTGAAATCAGTTTTCAGAAACCCTAAAAGGACCCATTCGCCACTAAAGGTGAATGAGTCCTCCATAACTCAAAAACAACAACTTTCTGGATAGATACACAACTTTTTATAATCCAAAAACATCCCTCATAGTTTCCATAACGGTTATGTTGCATTTCTAGTTATTAGCATCATCTTTTACATAATTTGAGGTGTTTAGGGCCTTGAAAAATAAGTGATGCTCTTTTTTCACACATTGGGTGGATCCTATTTTCACCCTATATAGTGATAAACACGATTCCCTCCTCCATAAAATTGTTTCATTAGTGGGTAGAGCCAATATTTAACATACATTATAATAGAACATGGATTGAGAATAATAAAGAGGATTATTACATGGAATGAATGAGGAAGCTTTATAAAATTACAAGGAACCTTATATCCCCCATTGTCCTTGGTTTTCCTTCATGAACTTTATTGACCTTGGTCTAGGTAGTGCATTCAATGCATAAGCATTTTTGAAAAGGTGAGAGCTTGGATATTTTTTCAAATAAAATTTGGCAAACATAATTAGTGGTAACAAAACAATAATTAAAGTTGTGAGTGCATCATTTTTCTAAAACAAAAAAAACTACTAGTTTTATAGGAATTTATATTGTGCTATAATTTTTCTGGGAGATGGTAGTAGACATTCAAGACAAGTATGATGTTAACAATAAATTTGATAACAAAAAAAATTACAATCCTTCATAAGATGTTGAAAAAATGACAACTCTTAATTTTGGTCACCGCTATAAATCCAACATTATTAAAAAAATACCCAACATTTAAAGGGAAGTAGTTAATTATACTTCAAAGCAAAAAAACCATTACTTTTAGGAATAAGATACTTAAAGTTTTGAATGTGACATTCAAAAACATAGTCATACATATACATGGCAATCACATGGTACCCATACCTACTATTTTTTAAGATACATTCTAGAGCAAAGCAATAGTTATGGTGTTTGTCAAAAAGCAAGGTACCACTTGGTAACCATTAAAAAATTTAATGGATGAGATTATATGCACAAATGTAGACTCTTATCATGGTCACACTATTATCAAGAAAGTACTTTGTTGTCTTCATTAGCACTTTCTATTAACTGTCATTATAGATTTCTACTTTGACCAATTATCTACTTCTCAACTAGGCTGTCAAGTTTCTTTTGTCTATTTTCCAATTTTCTTTACTTCAAAACAAAGTATTTTTGTAAGAAAAATTAACCTAGTTCATATAAGATTGTTGATATATCTATTTCACATCCTGTAACTTTGTGTGTTGATCTTGTCTAAGAATATAATTATTTGAAACTTAAAGCTTTAAAATAATATTTACTATCTTTGAATATGGTGTTTGGACTCCCAACATTTGTATAGGTTAACTACACTTGATCCATGAGGATTTGAAGCGTATTTGAGCCACTAAGCATCAGTCCAATAAGATCATTCAATGTAAACTAAGCTAAGAAGCCATTAAAACTAACATATTAAAATGCGAAAGCTTCATAAACATCTAATCTAATCCATTGAGACTTATCCTATTGGGGGAGTGGTGTCACATTGATGAGGAATGGTGACCCTTTTCCAATCCCTTGAATAATGAGCTTGTTTTAATCAATCCTATTGAAGAGAATCGATGAAACCAATAAGAGATATGTGATAAAATGTGATGAAAGTTATTTTAACATGATGAATGCTAAGATGATCGATACAAGTGTATGCAAAGCTATTCTAAATGTATGCAATATTTGAAATATTAAAACCCTAGTTTCAAAATATGCTAAATGGATGCAACTAAGTTACCATGGAATCCATTAATGGATGTTATAAGCTAATATGCATGTACAATGACCTAAAATGCTTTTAAAACATAAAATGTGAGTGCAAGATTAGAGTGATTTTAATAGCATAAGTTTACTATTAAAATATGGATCCCTATTGAATAGATGCAAGCTCTATTTATAGAATAGGCAAAATGAAACTGATGGCCAAGATCAAAAGTATCAATCAACAGTCAAAATGGAACGAAGATGGAGACATGGATCATGGATTCCCATCAAGAGTTGAGGATGCAAGATGATATTTAATCAAGGGCTTACATTCATCCAAACAAACACACTTTCAAAACATGCACAAGAAGTCTTGTTGAAAGTTTGTTTCAAAAAAGGACTATTCCCTTTTTCAAATGAGTGCAAAGGGAAAGAATATTCTATGAGAATATTCCCTTTTGGAGGTAAATTAGCATTTAGCTAATTAAAACCAAATTTTAATGTGCAAAGGGGAGGGATATTCCATGAGAATATTCCCTTTTTGGAGGAATGTGCAAAAAAGGAATATTCTAAAAGAATATTCCCTTACAAGTGGGAGGATTAGATTTAATTAGTAATTTGATAATTAAAACAATGTTTCAATTATGCAAATTAGGGGAATTAAATGATATTCATTAAATAAATGATTTAATGAAAAGATATGATATGACATTTGTTAAATAATTAGATTATTTGTGAATTAATGAGAACAAAGGGTGTTGAAATTAAATGATAAACGATTTGTTGCTCTAGTTTAGCAGGGCGAGAAAGGTCGCATAGAATGACTGAACCATATGTTGAATGGAATTAACCGAATCTGAGGAATTGATGAAATTCAATACGGCGAAAAACGGAAGCTGGTATTTAATCAATTAACTAATTAAGAAAATCGGGATCAGGTTTTATGACGTTATTGTCTCATCAGTTGGTGCATGATATATTCCGAGGCATTTTAAAGTGTACCACTACTGTTTTGAGTGAGGTATGGAAGTTGAAAATGCATAAAAATTAAAACTAACCCGATCAAAAAGAATTTAAAAAAATGTTCGTTGCATTTGGATACCCACTACTTGATGGAGGAATTAGCCTAGTTCCATACCTATTTCAGAGATTCAGGCAAAGGGCGCATTTTGCGGTTTGCGGTTTCTCAACAAAAGGTTCGAAAATATAAGTTCAGTTAACCTAAAACAAACCCTTAGAGGAAGCCGCGCCGACTGAAGCGCAAAAGCTTCAGAAATAGGTAAAATAGGTGAAAACCCTAGCTTTTGGCTCAAATTAGGGCAAAAAACCCTAAATTTTAGGCTTAAATAGGTGATGAAGGGTCACTTTCAAGCCATTTGTGCATTCACATTTGAGAGATTTATTGCACTTTGAGTTCTGACCTCTTGATAAAATGACGCAACGAGTGCTCCCACGACACATTTTAGACTGGGTCGAGAGTACTAGAGGCCTCCAGATGCAAGACCAACGATACGTAATTCGAAACTTTCCTTGCATTTTGACTTTTTGGTGCATTTATTAGGCTTTGAAATTTGGTTTGGGCCAACATCATTGTATTGCAACGCTATTTTGAGTTTTAGCGACGCTTTTCACCTTTTTAGAGACGTCATTGTGAATGGTGACGCATTTTTCAATTTAAAATTAGGGTTTCCACTTGTCAAATTGTGGCATGGGTGTAAATAGTGACACATGCGCTTGATTTACACTTTAGGATTAGGGTTTGCAGGTTTCAAATGGCGACACCCCTGTAAATAGTGATGCTATTTACGATTTAGAATTTGAATGGACTAGGTGTCGCTATTTGGAATTTGAATTATGGCGACACCTTTGTAATTTTGGGGACAAAAAACTCCAAACTTAGGCAATTTTAGCAAAATTTGACGTTGTGTGCTTCATGGGTGCAGGAGGTTATTCAACCTTTGATGTCCCACGAGCACCGACCCATTGTTCTTTCCTTACTGGATGATTTATCTGAGCTTCGATAGGAGCACCTTAGAGAGATTGGATTGTGGTACGTCACATACATGCCTGTTGTGAGGACTCATCTGGCGATGATGACAACGTTGTGCGAGCAATGGCATAGCAAGACCTCGTTGTTTCACTTACCCACCAGCAAGGTGATAGTCACATTATAGGATGTATGGAAAATATTGTGTTTTTCAATACATGAAGAGTGGGTGATCTATGATAGCAACGTTGGATATGATGCTTTCCATGAGGTTCTTGACCAAGACACTATTTTCCTAGTCAACTCATAGATTGACCTCGAGATGTATAGAGGTTTCTCATCAACCTTCAGATTGATAGTTGGTGCAGTGATTTCGAGGTTGGTTTCCCCAAATTGATGAAGCAGAGGATTTAGTCTCGGATGGGGGTTAGCTTGGCACCAAATTCCTTTTAGGAAGACTCAATATGCATGGGGGCTAGTGATTTTGGTCTCTCTTTATCATGATATGCATCAATTTTTGAACTGGGATGACAGAGTGATTGGTGCAGGATTCACACTTTTGCACATATGGGCATGGGAGCACATTGTCACACTCTGACCGATCGTCCACATGGCTGATGTGGAGCCAGATGATCTAGTCGTTTGGAGGTACCAAAGCTCTATCACTCTATAGCATACAGGCTAGCTTAGTATTCCTTATTAGAGGAGAGTGATCGATGATATGATAGTGTTTCGATGGCGATCGTGGCTATAGATGCCACCTTGGTATGATGATGTGCAACAACTCTTCTTTGCTCGCTAGACCCGTTATATGCAGGGTCAGAAGCATACCATGATTGAGCGGTACCTATCGGATAAGGTAGCCAGATAGTTTGGTGAGAGGAAGGGCAGGCCCAATGATCAGTATACGGCCATTTTTATGAGATCAACTCAAGAGGCAACCTGGGGGCACACGATACTACCCCATGAGGTCGTTGAGGAATTTAGATAGCTGGTTGCTAGCCCATGGGCCTATGATCAGGGGCAAGCTGAAGACTATTCCTACATATGATGCTTGGTTTGTACCCCCTCCCCGACTTACAGATCCAATGGGCATACCTCCACAAGGGAGGCCAAGAGGGAGGAGAGTAGGAAAAGGATGAGGCCAACAACAGGATAGGAAGAGTAGAGGGCAAGATAGAGGACCAAATGGGCAGGGCAGAGGATAGGGGAGAGGATAGGATGGCTAGGATGATTAGCAACATGATGGACATGTCCCCGATGCACCTCCACTACACCAACAACCACTAGTTCAGCAACCACTATTAAGGCCAGATCCCTGAGATGTATAGATATAGGAGTTGCAGTAGTAGTTACAAGTTGTGATAGTTGAGCGAGATTAGGCTTGACAATAGGTTGTAGCACTTATGGTAGAGAGGGATCACGAGTGCCAGCTCAGACAGACTTCAAATGTTTAGTTGGCATAGGAGGTCAGCTGAAGACAACAATTAGAGGTCATGTCTCAGCAACAATCTCGCAAGCACAGGGGCCAGTTGGCCAAATAGTGTATGCATAGTTGTACGAGACAACATGGGAGGAGGTGGCATACTGGCAAAGCTTGTATTATAGAGACGTCCCTCCCCACTGCAAGCAACCCAATTTTGAGCACCAGAGCTAGGTACAGCCAAGTACTTCCACCTCTGTTAGGCAACCAGATTAGTTAGGAGATGGGGACAGAGGCAGCTAGGGATAGAGCTCCTTTTATTTTATAGAAAATTTTTTGTATAGTTTGATTATTTATACAAACATACATTCATAGGCTCATTTTTTATAGCCTCTTGTATATTGTATATTTTGATGATATTCATACACACCGATTCAGATATTGTACCATGACAATCATTTTTTGATATATATACAAGATGATATGGATTTATGATGTGATGTGCCTTTATTTCATGCTTTATGGATGTAAACATTATGCTTTGTGGACCCATGATGTGATGTTATATTTATGCATTATGTTTATGTATGGATGCAAATGTGTTGGATGCAAGTTGTTATATGTGATACACGATGATGTAATGATATGAAATGTATATGAATGTGATGTTATGAGATGAATGCAATGTAATGGATGAGCTACCTTCTTTTTCAGTATCTTTGTATGATATGTTATCGGATGGATGTTATGATATGTCATGTTTATGCATATGATATGGATGGATGCATTTATTTTTGTGTAATTTTTTGATGAGATTTATGATTTCATGATGATGCATGTATGGATATGGATGTAGATAGATGTATACATGGATGATGCTTATAGTATGGATGTTATGAATGTTCATGATATGGATGTTTATGGATGATAATGCAATGTATTTAAGATACATAAAATAACAAATCTATATTATTCAAAACAACTTAAATGAGGATGTGATGGATTATGTTTCCCATTAGTATGATATGTTGTGATAATGCAAGATGTATGCATGTTGATGATTTTGTGGATGTAGGATGGATGCATGATGATGTTTTTGTTGACTGTCATGATACTAGATTAGCATGGAAAGAAGATAGAAGAATAAAATGAATGACCACTAATTTTGAAGATTGACTCAAAAAGTTCAACAAGTCCATGATCCATTGAGACTTTATTAGATATGGTGATGAGAAGGAATGATTTTCTCATATCTTGGGATTGGGAATTTTCATCATTCCTTGTGTTTGATATAACACATAGACACAATGCATCATGGTATTGATAACTAGGACGGTGTTGTATCTAGTGTAATGGACTTTGACTCTGCAAACAAATAGGATAGTTCTTGCTTACACCTTGACATACAAAAACCTCATTGGAATGTAGGTTAGTAGCTTAGAATATATCAAAGCATATGCAATAGTCAACAATCTACTCTAAACAACCTCCCTACACACAACTATGCAAGTATGCACCAAGATTATTTTACAAGAATACCCACAAGCACAAGAAATGAAAGATAATGATTGATGCCCCATTCCTTTCTTTGTAAATTGTTTAGACATCATCGATAGGTCCCCAGAATGGGTTAATAAGATAAATCATAAGAAAAGATCAAAGAAAAACAAGCATTTTTATCTATATCTCTTGCCAGTTTAACATAGTTAAGATGATGTTTTGATACTAATGCCCATTGTAGGAAAGATACATCCTAGGACATGTTGATCGTGTGTTTTGATTAAGATTAGGTGTGTGATAGGTCATTGATACAAACTCCACTGACTCGCTTACCTATGATCTAGACTTTAGATTTTGACACTTAGGTTTTAACTTTATGACTTGCAATACTTGCTTTCTATTTGTTTTGTCAAAGGTTGAAGGTGATGATTTGATTTATTATGGATGAAGGTTATTGCAAGTGAAAGCGAAGTGAATGGGTGGTTTTGGATTTTTGGAATATTTTAATGTTTTTGGTGTTTTTGAAGATGTTTTGAGGCTACTTTTGGTCTTTTTTGAGAGTTTATGTGAATGTTTACGTTTTCAATTATTTGAGGTTGTTTAGGGTTTTCTATGTTTTCCATTGTTTTTGTGTTTTTGAAAATTTCAAATGTTTTCAGGGTTTTCTAAGTTTTCAAATGTTTTTGGGATTTTCTAAATTTTTAAATGTTTGAGTTTTCGAAGATTTTCAAATGTTTTTGGATTTTCTAATATTTTGAATGTTTATGGATTTTCTATGTTTCCAAATGTTTTTGGATTTTCTAAGTTTTCAAATGTTTTTGTGTTTTCTGAGTTTTGACCAAGACACTAACCTAAAAGACTATCCTAGGGGCCTTGGGGGCTTATAAAAGATGAGCCTTGCTTACATTATACACATAGAGACAATGTAGTTCAACTGACTTGACTTATTGATGATGAGATATGAACAATTGATGGAATGCCAGTTTATTATGACAGACTCCTAAAGACCAACCTAGGGTGTCTCAGAGGCACATCAATGATGGCCTTCCCTATGTTCAAGCTCAAAGACTCGTAGTTCAACAAGGTACTATTTTTTGGATTTTCAATGTTTTGACATGTTTTGGATGTTTTGGATTTTTACTTTGCAACGTTTTCGAATGTTTTTGGATTTTATTTGTACAAAATTTTGAATGTTTTTGGATTTTGATGAGGTTTTGATTAATGTTTTTGGGATTTTAGATCAGATTTTATGAATGTTTTTGGGATTTTCGATGAGATTTCCAATAACCTTAATATATATAAGAACCCGATTTGATCCATAACGAATTTCCCCTAACGTGTTGTGATAGGCTACCTTGATATAGGTAGGACAAATTGAACTTAGGAATATGCCAAGTAGTACAAAAGGGGGTATGATACTTCACAATATCAAGTTATGATACAGATGCAGAGGGGTGATAGAATAAATAGGATGAATGATGTGATGGATGGATGTGATGCAAAGAATGATAGGATAAAGAGACAAAGATAGATGGAGGTGCCTTATTTACACGAGGCGTCTATTTTTTAGGTTTTCACCAAGGTACTTGCCCAAAGCGCCACCAAAGTGGTTTTCACTAGAGGATGTTTTTTTCTTTACTGTTTTCAATCCTTTTTCTTTTTTTTTTTGGATTTTTGATCATTTTTTGATTTTTTGTATTTTTCAAATTTATACCCTTCAAGCCTAGGCATAGACTATTGGTTGGTTCCTGCAAGGGCCCACCTTCAGGAATTGATAATTGATATGCTCCTGATCCATAGCTTGTTGTGACGACAAATGGACCTAACCAATTAGGTTCAAACTTTCCTTTACTATCTTGATCTGAAAGATTCTTCTGATACTGCTTTAGAACAAGATCCCCTACCTGGAAAGACTGATTCTTGATCTTCTTGTTATAGCTCCATTTCAGTTGGTTTTGGTATACTTGTAAGTGATTGAGGGCATCGAGGTGATGCTCATCTAGAAATTCTAGCTCATTTAGTCGAGATACTCTGTACTCTTCATCAGTGATTAGGTTTTGCAGTGAGATTCACAGCAAGGGAAGCTTGACCTCGATAGCCAAGATGGCTTTTGATTCGTAGACCAAGGAGAAATGGGTTGCACCTATAGGCGTGAAGATACTAGATCGATAGGCCTAAAGGGCAGGATTTAACTATAGATGCCGGTGACGACCAACTCCATTGACCATTTTCTTTAGGATTTTCATAATGGTCTTGTTTGTAGCCTCAACTTAATCATTGCCCTGGGGGTAATACATGGTAGAGAATTGATGTTGGATGTTGAATATTTGACATAGCTCTTTCACATCCTGATTCTTAAAGGATGTTCCATTATCGAAAATAAGGACTTGTGGAACACCGTAATGACAGATAAGGTAAATCAAGATAAATTTGGCAATTTTCTTTCATGTTATGTAGGTCATAGGAATGGCTTCCACCCACTTGGTAAAATACTTAGTGGTTGTGATGATGAACTTGTGGCCATTAGATGAGGTGTGAGTAATTTTTCCTATGAGTTCAAGCCTCCACTACGAGAAAGGCCAAGGTGTGGCCATGGGCTATAACTCTTGAGCTGGAGCTTGAATAAGATCTCCATATTGTTGACACTAGACACACTTTTGCACGTACTAATGGGCTTCTCTATCCATGGTTGGCCAGTAATACCCTGTCCTCAACAGTTTCTTAGCTAAATTTGTACCACTAGAATGGGAACCACATATGTCGTCATGTGCTTCTATTAAGGCGGTCAAGGCTTCCTCTTGGTTGAGACAGTAGTAATGTCCCCTCAATGCTTCGGCAGTATAAGGTATTGCCTAGGATCATGAATCAAGATTCCTTTTTAACAAAGGTCTTTTTAATATTGGAGGTGATATCGGATGGGAGGGTTCCTTTGTTAAGGTAAGTAAATATATCATGATACCACGGGGAACTAGGACCAACAATTACACACATGAATTCAAAATTCTAGGATTTTGAAAGCTGGCACAAGAAGTTGTTCTACCAAAATTCACATTGAAGGACATTGTGTGACATATCTAACAATGATCCAATTGTTGCCATAGCATCTACTGCTCAGTTATTCATATGAGGAATCTGCTCAAAAGTTATATCAATGAAAAAGTCCTTAAGACTTTCTACCATCTTCTTATAAGGAGTAAGCTTATCATCTTTGGTTTGGTAGTCGTCATTGACTTGGTTGATAATCAGTTGTGAGTCCCCATAGACTTTCATCTCTTGTATCTGCCATTGAACTGCTATCCTTAGATTGGTTATTAGGGCTTCATACTCAGCTATATTGTTAGTACATGGAAATGATAGCCTATATGACTTTGGGATGCAATCACCTTGAGGGGTGATAAAAAGAATACCCACCCTTGATCCATGTTGGGTGAACAATCCATCAAAGTACATTTTCCATTGATTGGTTATATTGATAAGAAACATTGATTCATTAGGGAATTTAGATATCAAAGGGTTCTCTGCATAGATAGGTGCTTCTACTAGTTGGTTTGTGATTACTTGTCCTTTGATTTCCTTACGCTCCACGTACTCTATGTCAAATTCAGTTAGGATCATTACCCATTTGGCCATTCACCCTATGAGAGTTGCTTTGGATAACAAGTATTTTAATGGGTTGATCTTTGCAATAAGCTTGATTTGATGTGATAGCATGTAATGTTTGAAATTTTGTGAAGCAAAACCACCACTAAGCATGCTTTCTCAATGAATGAATAGTTAATTTCATAGCCCACCAAGGTCCTGCTAATGTAATAGATAACTCTTTCCTTTCTATTTTCATCATGTTGTGCTAGAAGAGCACCTAGTGTTGTTGATGTTGTTGAGATATACAAGATCAATGGTTTGTTTGGTATTGGTGGCATGAGCTAGCGGAGGTGTCAATAAGTAGTCCTTGATCTATTGGAAGGATTTATCACACTTCCATCCCACGTGTAAGTTATTCCTTTATGGAGAAGATGTGAAAAAGGGTGGATTTTGTCTGATAGTTGTGCTATGAACCTTATA
Source organism: Sequoia sempervirens (assembly GCA_007258455.2). Lineage (NCBI taxonomy): Eukaryota > Viridiplantae > Streptophyta > Pinopsida > Cupressales > Cupressaceae > Sequoia > Sequoia sempervirens. The sequence continues at coordinate 12,636 of VDFB02368571.1, forward strand.
ATGGACTGCAACCTTCCTTGTAATCCTCTCATTTGTTTCAATGTCTATGGCAGTTCTATGACTAAGATGGCGTTTACTTTTGTTGGATCAATTTCTATCCCTCTTTTTGATACGATGTAGCCAAGAAGATTTCCTGATGTAACCCCAAAGACACTTTTTTGGATTCAACGATACCTTATACTCTTCGAGCCTATTGAAGATGGGTCCTAATACCTCTATGTGCTCACTCCTTTTCTTTGATTTTTCCAAAATATCATCCACATAGTCTTTGACTGTTTTATGGATCATGTCATGAAATATGAGGTTCATGGCTCTTTCATAGGTTGCTCCTGTGTTCTTCAGCCCAAATGGCATCATGTTCCAACAATATGTTCCCCATGGACAAGTGAATGTAGTTTTGTGTTGATCCTCCTTGGCGATCATGATTCAAATATAACCTAAAAAACCATCCATGAGTGACAAAATTTCATGCCCAGCTATTAAGTCTACAATGATGATCGATATTAGGAAGAAGGGAAATCATCCTTCAGACACATGCCTTGTTTAAATCTTTGAAATACGTGCATATTCTAATGCCCCCAGTGGGTTTGGAGAATGGTACCAAGTTGGAAACCCACTTAGGATAGTCAATTGAAGCTTTTGTAACTCAAGTTTTACCAAGAGTGCTATTTGAGGGTGCATCTTTCTTAATTTTTGCTTCACCAGTTTGGCTTCAAGATAGACCGCTAAATGATGCATAACCACTTCTGGATCAAGTCCTAGCATATATGTGTATGACTATGCAAATTTTGTTCTTCTCTCTTTCAAGAATGCTGCTAGTTTTTTTTGTTCTTCATCCAATAAGGATTCAACATAAAAAGTTATTTGGGGTGCTTCTTCTATTCCCACATTCATTGGGGTGGCTTTTTCTACTAGCACTGCTAACTTTTCTAGATGCATTGCACTAAGGGGGAGATTGAATCCCTCATCCTTGGGAACCTCAAAGAAGTTTTCACCCTCAGATGCATCCTTTCTTTTTATTATTTTAGGATCAAAGTGCCATAGTGTGGTTTTCACTCAAAGATTTGCATGTTAGTTGCATGTCCTCAATTTTGCGATTGAAGCATTCAATCATCTCCTCGTAGTATGCCACTGTGTCTAGCTCTATGTCAAAACCAACTTTGTGATTTGTCCATGTTAAGTTGTCATAGAGTCCCATGGATTCTGAGATCGCTTCATCATTTTCAAAAAAATCTAGAATCGGTGAGTCCTCATTAATCCTAGTCAATGAGTTGTGGGTATACTAGGCTTATTTATGTGGTTTGGTCATTTCGGGTGAAAGATGTTGTGGATATCATGAAGAGAGATTTATTCTCAAATAGGTTAGCAATGTCGAGAGGGAAGTCATCTAGGGTAGTATCACATGATGTTGATAACCAAGAGGAAGCACCAACCCTTTTAGCAGAAGTGCCTTTGCCAAGAAGAGTAACCTTAGTAGTAGTACATCCTAAGCCAAGATTCTTTGGACATTTCTCAAGAACGATGGGTTCTAGAAAACCATTGTCATTTTTTCCTAGTTTCTCGTTCTTGTTATAGCCCCATCCCTTCATTAGCTACAAGAATTTATTGTCATCTTCCATGGGAAGAACAAGGATGGATCGGTCATCTTGATAGAGTAGTTTAGAGACATCCTCCTCATTGACATCTTCTTTGTTCAAATCCCCCCACTTGGTGAAGGTAGTAGTAGCCATCTTTATTGTTTCAACCACCTTGTTGATAGGTGTGGGTTTCCCATGCATTTTGGGAGAAAGAGGTAACTCCCCCAACACAAAAGTATCCCTCGTTAGTTTATAGTTTCCACAACCGTCATCTTGGATCACTGCTTTGATGTCAGGAATGTTTTGCACAATGGGTGTTTTTTGTTTTTGAGGTAGATGCAAGGGATGATGGATCAACGAATGAGGAGGATGTAGGCCCTTCATCATTTTTAGGGATTTGGGGTAATTTTTAAAACTTGGCCTCAAGGTTCTTGCAGTAGTAAAAGGGCTCATGATCTCCATGGACGGTAACTTCTCTATCCTATAAAGGAAACTTTACACATTGGCGATAGGTCGAAGCTACAACTTTTAGGGCATGAATCCATGGTCGGCCAAGCAAGACATTGTAGGGAAGATAAAGGTCTAACACTTGGCATGTAATCCCTACAATGACGAGTCCTACTTGAATGGGTAGTGTGATGATTCCTTGCGACATCCGCTCTTGATCGTCATATGCTCTGATAGTGCAAATGTTCATACCGACACCTCCATCTACTAAGACTCTTTTAACCTTGTTCTTATGAATAATGAATTCAAGGTGTAAAGCACGGTTATGAGATGGTTGCGATGGAAAGTCTTGTTCCAAGAAAGTGAGAATATGAGGGATAGTGAGATGCCCTACCATAGCTTGAAATTGTATTGTATCCATATCCTTAGGGACAAAAGATGAAGACAAAGCTTTCTCTAAGATTTCCCTATGTGTGGGGGATAGTCTCAATAGTTCCAAGATAGAGATTTGTGTGGGGGTCTTCTTAAGCTGATATAGGAAACTATACTTGCTAGGGTTGGATGTTGGAAAAGTAGGTTGTGCCCTAGATTGAGATGGGACTCCTTGGATGGTGACTTTTGCACGTCATGTGGTGACTCCACATTGCACACTAGGCCCTTTGATGGTGATGACGGTGATGACACTATCACAGGAAGCGACTACAATGGAATAGACATGTTGTACGTTTGTGTAATCCTTACCTTTTCCATTGTTGTTTCCTTTGCTATGATCTGGCTTAGGGTTCTTGTATATCTTAACCTCCTAGTTGCCAACTGGTACCTCAATAGATATGTCTCCATTCTCAATAAGGTCTTGGATAACATTTTTGAGCCTCATACAGTTCGATGTTTTGTGTCCTTTGATTTTGTGAAAGTCACAAAGATCCTTTTCATTGTACCAGGGTGATTTATCCTATGGTTCTTGGTAGTTTTCAAAATTGAGAAGTGTTATCAACTTTGACTCTACTAATTTCTTCATGATGGTTTCAATAGGTTTTGAAAATTGTGTGTTTATGTTTTGGATAGTTGTTTCTGTTGGGGGTTTGTTGTTGTTGCGTTTCAATGTTATTGACCTAATTGTTTTGTGGTGATGTAGTTTGTTGCATAGTTGGTTGAGTGTTAGCTATTTGATTATTGTTTTTCCTAGGAGCACTTAGGACCACCTTAGCATCTACCATGCCATCATTCGTCACATTCATGTTCTTAGCCCAGACATGAGACTTGTCATTTGAACTAGTTGATGGGCGGTTGTCTTTGTATGCTTGGTTATTTCCCTATGAGATTAGAGCTCTCTCAATGTTAAATGCTCTAGGGACAAGCTCATCATAAGAGGTAATGCACTGCATCTTCAAGTGGAAGGATAGGTCTAGATCAACATTTGCTATAATAATTCCCACTTGTTGCTCATCAGAAATGGGCCACTTGCTTTTGCTAGCTCTTTGCCTCCATCGTTATAAGAAATTTGTGAAAGATTCTCCTTTATTTTGCTTGAGAGTATATAATTCTTCTAAGCTTATGTCCATGTCAAGATTAAAGGAGAATTGATCTATGAATTTATTGGTGATTTCTTGAAAGGTTTTGACACTTGGAGGCAACTGAGGAAACCAGCCGATGGTTGGTCCTTTCAAGCTTCATGGAAAGAGACACATCAAATAGGAATAATTGTAAGCCACCTCCATACACATGATATTAAACTCTTTGACATGGTCCACAAGACTTCCTCTCCCTTTGTATTTATCAAATTTGGGGACTTCAAAACCAAGAGGGAATGGTACCATTACAATGTTTTGGTCGAATGAATAGGGGCATAGGTTTTGTTGTGTATGTGGCTTCTTCATCTTGCTCATCTGGATATCATGCATTTCTTGTGTTAACGCCTTAAGTTGCGATGCTACATCATCTTGTGGGTTTGGTGGAGGAACATATGTTGTGTACTATGGGATGGTAAATGGATTGTACATGGGATTTTGATATGATGGGGTGTTGTATGGTGGTGTAGGATAATGTGAAGGTGAGAGTGGTGGAGGCATTTATGTGCCTAACGTGTTTGGGTTGACAATGTTTTGTTGAAGGTTATAGTATAAACCCTATTGTTGTTGTTGTTGTTGGGCATACTGTTGAGCTTGCTATTGGGCTTGTTGTTGTTGTTGGGCTACTAGACCTGCTTGTTGTGTTGCTAAGGCTACTTGGTGTGCTTGTTGTTGTTGTTGGGCCACTCAGGCTTAATGTTGGGCTTCTTATTGTTGTTGTGCTACTAAGGCTACTTGTTGGGCTTGTTGTTGCTATTGTGTTGCTAAGGTTGTTTGTTGTTATTGTTGTTGTTGTGATGCTAAGATTGCTTCTTGTTGGTGTTGTTGTTGTGCTGCTAAGGTTGCTTGTTATTGTTTTTGGTGTTGTTGTTGTGCTACTAAGGCTACTTGCTATTGTTGCTATTGTTGGATGACTTGCTGATAAGCCTATTGTGCTTGTTGTAAAGCTAAGGCATGTGCTTGCAATGTAGGATCAGTTAGTTGTTGGGACATCTGTGACGGGTTTTGGGGGTTGATGTTTTGTGTGGGTTGTGGGTTGTTGATGAAAGTTCCCTTAGTTTATCATTCCTTGTAAGATGGTGGATTGGGATGGAGGAATGTAAATTTGAGGTCCCATTTGATTTTGCATGATGAGAGGGACCGAGGGGAAAGATGATGATGGTGCCATTAAGTATTGCGATCGTAATGACACATTAGGACCTTCAGTCCATTGATTGAAAGGGTTTCCTTGACCGATGTTTTAAGGATTTCCTTGTGTTTGGGATGTGGCCAAGGTATTACCTTGGTTGATGGGGTTTGTGACCAAGGGGTTGTTTTGATTTGGGTTGATGATGGAGGGGATAGATGTGTTTTGGATAACTATTGGGTTGGATGCATTAACAGGAGGATTGGATGAAGATGTCCCATGTTGCCTTGAAGGTTGATTTTGCGTAAGGGTATTGGCATGCCCTTTTGGGTCTATTTGAGACAATTGGCCCACACTACCTTGTGTGACGTTGGGCACACTTGTGGTACTTCTGGGGATGGATGAAGATGGGTGCCCTCGATATGTTGAGGTTGTTGTGGATTCATAAGTGTAAGTGGTTTATGTTGATGTAGAGGATTCTCGAGAATGGGAGGAATGCCAAATGTTGGTGTCCCATTGGTGTTTTGAGATGGATTGGTGTTTAGGGTACCCACAAGTGTGTTGCTTTCCAATGGAAGAGTGTGGCCAAAGTCTTTAGCAAGACTAGTTGCAATACTAGGAGTTTGTGTTTGACTTAGCCCTAGTGATGGAGTCGTTTAAATGGTGGATGAAGTCAAGCATTGTGTCAAGGGTTGCGCAAAAAAAGATAGGGAAATTGGAGCTATGTTTTCTAAGGCTTGATGTTCTTGTTTGTACTCCATGATTTCTTCCCTTAGTGGTGCAGAGCACTCAAAAACACATAATTGTAAAATCTCATCAAGTGTAGGTTGGTCTAGGAATAAGGGGGGTGAGTTGTTAATAAGGTCTAATAAGACCACTTTAATGTATTTGGGGTGAAATTATTAGTTTAATTCAAACAAAGTTAATTGTCAAAAAAAGTGCAAAATGGGGAATTTGAGGGGGTTAAGATAGTTTTGGACAGTTTTAGGCATTTTCTTGGTAGTTTTGATTTCAAAAATGTTTAAATTGCCTCTTGAAGGCTCGAGCAGGTTGATGAAAGTATTTTTGAAAAGAGAAAATTAATACAAAAGTGTTGTTTCCAGTAATTTTCTATTTTTTCTCACTTTTCCTGGTTGTGTACGGGTCCGTACAGCAGAGATTGATCATAAATCTTTGGATTTTGATTTAGGGTTGTTTCTTCTGTGTTTTGAATTGGTTCTTGAGAGTCCTCTTTGTGAATTAAGTCATTTTTAATTGAATTTGCTGTTGACTGGTTCAAAACAGGAAAAGTAGGGTTTTGGGTAAAATATGAGTTGAATGGCCATTCCTCCTTCTGTGCAGGCTATAACTCAGAGGAATGGGCCTATATAATGTAGTTTGAATAATATGATGGGCCTCCTTGTGGTGGAAGAACATGCAAAGTAAATGAAAGAGTCTGCCCTGTTGCAAAATTGTGTTTTGGGCCTTGGAGTCAAGGCTAGATGAGTGAAAAGTCTAGAATGAATGAAATCTGGGTTGAAACCCTTAAGAACAGCTTTGATAGGTGTATTTGATGCTATCTAGAAGTTTTGAGTGATTGTAAGTGTCTGGTTGTGTGAAGAAGTTAGAAATCCTAAGGTGAAGGGGTGAAAAAAGGGGAAAATTAGGTGGTTTACAAAGGGAGTATATACAAAACGTGAGGGCAGTGAAATGTAAGGGTGTTTTGAGCATATTCAGGCTGAAATTTGAAGGATTCAAGAGGTTTTGGGTCTTAAAGTGTTTTGGATATAGGAAATACAATAAGCCCTAGGGTTTAGGAAGAAAAAGGAGGGTTTTATGGAACAGCAGTTTAGAAGGGCAGTATGGAGGTTTTGATCAGAGATTCCTTTGATTTGTATCACAATTTGTGACTGTCCAAGAGTTGGTGAGGTGAAGAGCAAATTAAAAGACACTTTGTTTGTAAAAGTGGGCTAATTCTACTAGCCCTTGGTCACTGTGACTGAATGATTTTATAGGTTTTGACAAATGAATCTAACTTATAAGCTTGGAAATGTCTTTGTGATGCATTATGGATGCTATTTGGATGAACAGTGGGTATTCTTACAGTTGTCATTGGTGGATTGGTCTTTTAGTTGCTTAGTTGTGAATTGGAAAGCTGTAGAGTTGACCCTGTGGAAGTTTGGCTAATCATTTGATTTTGTGTTGGTTGATTGTTCCTCCATCCTGCTCTGCATCAGAGTGGTATCAGAGCAAGGAAGTAGATCACTTGAAGGTTGCAGGAGAAGCATTGGAAGATACAAGGCACTATGGACCTCAGAAGGTTGGATAAGAAAGAAGGACAAATGAGGCATGCTACTTTCCAGACTAGGTGCAAGTGCAAAGGTAAGATATGCAAGGTTATGGTTGATTCAAGTAGTTTGGATAATTTGGTTGCTCCTGAAATGGTTGAAAAATTGAACTTAGAAAGGTTTCCACATGATTCACCTTATTATGTTTCATTGATGAATGATGAGAATACATTTTTGGTTAAAGAGCAATCATGGGTTGAATTTGAAATAGGTGGATATAAAGACAAAATATTATGGGATATTGTACCATTGCACTCTTGTCATCTAATGTTTGGAAAACCATGGTGTTGGGAAAGATTTGCTGTGTACTATGGCAGGGAAAATCATTACCAGATTAAAAAGGATGGAAAGATTTATGTTTTGACCTCATTGGTGGAAGATGGCCAAGACAAGAGAACAAGGGTGATACTGCAGGAAAGACACAAGTTCTTAGGATATAAAGCAGACAAAGACAAGGATGAGGAATTAGGGCATAGCTTAGTTGCAAGGGAGAAGGGAAAACACCATGAAGCAGCATTAGGAAGAACAGTACAGATTGAAGACAGAAGAGAGACAAAGGGAGTGGAGGTCAAACATGAAATGACCTTAAAAGAGCAAGGTAAACATCAAGGTTGTGTTGAAGATAAAAGACAACAAGCAGTTTGTTCATTGCAGGTTAATGGTGTTCTAGGGCAGACAACTATGAAAAACACAGTGGTGCAAGAAGCCGAGACAGATTATTGCGAGCAGAAGGCACTTGGGGCAGAGATCTCTCAAAGAGAAGAGAATAAAAATGAAGGTATTGAGGCATTGAGGATGCAAGGTAGGCTTGAGAGTTGTGTGGAAGGCCAAGAGCAGGTAAGAGTTTGTTCATTAAAGAATGAAAATGATGTAGGGCAGACATCCATGAAAGATACAGGGATAGGTGAGATTGAGGCTGAGTTTTGTGATAATAAAGTTATTGGGATAGAGAGCTTAGAGAGGGAAAGAGATGTGAGTGCAAGTGATTTGCAGGGATGGAAAAGCAAGGGCATTAAGGAAAGTGTATGCTATCCATTGAGTGGACAAGAGCACAAGGTGCAGCAGGTATGGGTAAGAGGAAAAGGTGAAAATGCTGATGACAGTGAAGACTTGAAGATTGGGAATGTTAAGAGGAAAAGAGGAGATATAGAAAAGACAGGTGAGGTGGTTGGAGAAATCCATGAAAGGATTGAAAACTATGACAAGATCATGATTGGGGCAGTGGAGTGTCCCTTGACAGTAAGAGTAAATGATGAAAAGACAGGAATTGTGAACACAGTGGACTGTGTGACAGAGAATAAAGAGGTCTTGGAAACTGAGAAAGAGAAGAATGAGGAAGTAACTCAAAAGCAAAGTAGTGAGAGGAATGAGAGAAGTCTTGAAAGACTTGAAGATGATGAGCAGATTGTAGAGGTCAGGAAAAAGACAGTCGGTTATGAAGATTGGCAGAAAACAGGGAAGGAGACTATGGAAGAGTTTGGAGAGTTTCAAGGAGTTGAGCAGAGGTTGGTCACCATGAGAGGTGAAGGATATTTGGCAAAGGTTTTGCAGAGAATTGCATTAAGGACAGAGGATGCAAGCATGATTCATTTGAATATAGGTGTAAAGTGGAAGAGTAAGAGGCTAAGAGTGAAGGGAATCACTGGTTATCTTTCTGATTTGTTCATTTCCCTGACAGAGGACAGACCAAGGGTTAAAATGAAAGTGGAAGCATACAGTGAAGGTTATGTTGCAGAGAGTGGAGTTGAAGGGCAAGACTACACGTATGATTGGCTCATGAAAGAGCATGTAACAAAGATACTAATGCATGATTGTTTGGTTTGGTGTACTGAATTTTTGTTTGCAGGTACCAATGAAGGTAAAATGCATCAAGAAGATCCCATTGAGCAGGATCAAGGATGGCAAGGTGAAGACAAAGCAAAATATGAAGGGTACAAAGTGCCTTGGTGGAAGATTTCCATGCAAGTGACTTGGAGCAGGTTTGAAGGGATTGTCCAGAAGGTTGGAGTAGTCCTATGGAGTGATTTATGGGGCATAAATCTTTTGTACCCGGGGAGTATGGTGCAGGAGCACCTGAAACACATAATTGTAAAATCTCATCAAGTGTAGGTTGGTCTAGGAATAAGGGGGGTGAGTTGTTAATAAGGTCTAATAAGACCACTTTAATGTATTTGGGGTGAAATTATTGGTGTAATGCAAACAAAGTTAATTGTCAAAAAAGTGCAAAATGGGGAATTTGTGGGGGTTAAGGCAGTTTAGGTCAATTTTAGGCGTTTTCTTGGTAGTTTTGATTTGGAAAATGTTTAAATTGCCTCTGGAAGGCTCGAGGAAGTTTGATGAAGGCATTTTGAAAAGAGAAAATTAATACAAAAGTGTTGTTTCCAGTAATTTTCTATTTTTTCTCACTTTTCCTGGTAGTGTACTGGTCCGTACAGCAGAGATTGATCATAAATGTTTGGATTTTTGATCTAGGGTTGTTTATTCTATGTCTTGAATTGGTTCTTGAGAGTTCTCCCTGTGAATTAAGTCCATTTTAATTGTATTTGCTGTTGACTGGTTTAAACAGGGAAAGTAGGGTTTTGAGTAAAATATGAGTTGAATGGCCATTCCTCCTTCTGTGCAGGCTGTAACTCGGAGGAATGGGCCTATATAATGTAGGTTGAATAATATAATGGGCCTACTTGTGGTGGAAGAACATGCAAAGTAAATGAAAGAGTCTGCCCTGTTGCAAAATTGTGTTTTGGGCCTTGGAGTCAAGGCTAGATGAGTGAAAAGTCTAGAGAGAGTGAAATATGGGTTGAAACCCTAAAGGACAGCTTTGGTAGGTGTTTTTTATGCTATTTAGAAGTTTTGAGTGGTTGCAAGTGTCTGGTTGTGTGGAGAAGTTAGAAATCCTATGGTGAAGGGATGAAAAGAGGGGAAAATTAGGTGATTTACAAAGGAACCCTATACAAAACGTAAGAGTAATGAAATGTCAAGGTGTGTTGAGCTTGTGCAGGCTGAAAATAGAAGGATTCAAGAGGTTTTGGGTCTTAAAGTGTTTTGGATATAGGAAATACAATAAGCCCTAGGATTTAGGAAGAAAAAAGAGGGTTTTATGGAACAGCAGTTTAGAAGGGCAGTATGGAGGTTTTGATAAGAGATTCCTTTGATTTGTATCACAATTTGTGACTGTCCAAGAGTTGGTGAGGTGAAGAGCAAATTAAAAGATACTTTGTTTGTAAAAGTGGGATAATTCTACTAGCCCTTGGTCACTGTGACTGAATGATTTTATAGGTTTTGACAAATGAATCTAACTTATAAGCTTGGAAATGTCTTTGTGATGCATTATGGATGCTATTTGGATGAACAGTGGGTATTCTTACAGTTATCACTGGTGGATTGGTCTTTCAGTTGCTTAGTTGTGAACTGGAAAGCTGTAGAGTTCACCCTGTGGAAGTTTGTCTAATCATTTGATTTTGTGTTGGTTGATTGTTCCTCCATCCTGCTCTGCATCAAAGGTGCACGTTCCACCCAACCATGTGGTACCCGTAGGTCCACCCCCCATGCTAGGAGATAGTAATAAGGTTACCTAGACCTAATCTATTAACCCTAGACACTAGTACATAACAAACTAATGGTTACATTGCTTCCATATTTAGACAATTGAATGTAATACAAACACAAGGTTAACTGTTATTCTAGGTGGAGTGTCATCACAACGTTGCAAAGGTTACCCTAGTGTTTCTTCCTAGGTTCCAGCCCCCAATCCTTGGGTTACCCTAGTAACCTCTTATGAAACCCGGCCCCTATTGCATACTATTTTGGAATCAAATGTATTTTAAAGAAACAAGACACCGATTTGCCATTCCAAGCCTTCTCATCTTATACTCAAGACTGAAGTAGCTCAAGAGTCATAAGCGAGGCATAACATCTTGTTAAAAGTTTTGATCTAACTATTCTGTCATTTAATTATCACTGACTTACTAACTATTTGTAAGTTACCCTGACACCACTTTGTGTGTCAGCCCTTACAAATAGCCACTCCCCTAAACATAACATGGGAATCTATGTTCTCTAACTAAGGTTTACAAGGTGTACATACAACCAAAATCAATATAAAAGACCAAATACGTTATAACGAACATCAATATTTGTTCATAGCACAGGTATCAAACCACCATGCAAAGCCATGTACACATCCTTAGTTAAGACAAGAATTTAACTTAACAATCACAATTCCCATTTAACAATTTGGTCTGGAAGATTTGATCGTTAGAGACTTTCCCAATTTGCCCGATACAAAATTAAAACAATTTAAAGCAAAATCTTGTCTATCATTTGGATATACTAAATCCATATGTATCGGTTTAAAAACAACATATTTATAAATCGCCTTAATAAAAGATCTATTTCAAAATCAATAAAATAACTATTTCATTTAATCTATTTTTTATTTTTTTAATTTCTCAATTTCACTATAAACATTATATTCTATAATTTTTCAATCATAATATTCATATGCAACATAATTTTAAGAAAATCTATTTTATTTTAAAAATTCCAAAATTATTTTCTTAATGTAACATATATAACATTATATAGTTATTCAATTGAATTTTTATTTATTTATTCCCGCATTATAAATATATATTTATATTTATATATATTCATATACATATATACTTATATATTTACATACATACATATATATATATATATATATATACAAAATATAAATAGAAATGAAAATTTGCGTTCAACACAAATCAATGAATATTCATTTGAAACTAATGATTAAAGCAAAATAAACTTAAGCTTTTATATCCGCCAGTGCAGCCCGCGGCCTGGGAAGGCTGCGACCCTTACCAGGGTTGCGGCCCTTACCAGGGCTGTGCCCAATAGCCCTGGTGCCTGTTGTTTGCAGCCATGGGGGTGCTGCACCACCCATAAGGGTGAGGGGAGGGTTTCAGCCCTCCCCAAACCCACATAATTTCAATCAAATTTTTTTCAAAATTATTTCCAGAATTCACCAGTACGGCAAAAAAAAAATACGAAACTTCCAAAAAAAATTTAAAAATAAATATTACGACGAATTTCGCCTGGGAATATTTATTTCCGTATGGCGATTTCATATGCATTTTTACATATAAATTCACAGAAATATATATATAAATATGTATATATATATTTAAAAATAAATATCATAAGATCTTTAAAATATAGAGATTATTTTCTGATAAAATTTTTCTATTGTAAATTGAGAAAATTATCATTATACAGGGTTATTTTTCTCACATATTTTCAATTTAATCTCAATTGGTTTTTAATTTAAAACAATAAACATTTACTAAAAATCAATTTCCCCAATTTTCTTTTCTAAAATTTTCACAGGGTAAATTTTCTTTTCTACAGAATAATTTAAAAAAAAATTGTACATTTAAACAAATATTCTTCAAATTCTATCAGCTAAATTCACAGCAAAATTTATAACTAATAATTTCAAATTCATTTCTGCACATACCCTTAACAATTTTAAACAGGAAACTACATTTAAAAATTCTCTAAAAATTCTTTCCTGTATCATTTGAAAATTTTCTACAGTTTATCCAAATCTTACAAAATTTCCAAGATATTTACAGGAAACACAACAAATCTTCTCTCTAACTTTTAAAGAAAGAACAAACAAAACAAGAAAAATACTTGTAATATGATAATTGCCTATAGGAGAATTCCTTTTGCCTGTAGCATACAATTCCCAAAATCTTCTTCAAAAGAAATCGTTAAATCCAAGAGAGCTTAACTAACCACCAAGATCCTCCAAGGGATCTTCCACAAATATACAGTATTACAAAATTAACTTAATTCAGAAAATTTTTGCACAAGCAAAGATTTTTTTTTTTTCCGTGAGGAAATTGAACAACCTCTGTATTTTTCCCGAGATCCAAATTATCCTCCGTAACAAATTTCCTCAACAATAATCAATTATTGCATTGGCACACATGTCAAGAAGTGGTTGCAAAATATCTTCTTCCACCACTTCTCGGCAATTTTGCCTTTCAAATTTGCATGTAATTAATTATTTTATTTTAAATTTAAAAATCAATTTTCAATTGCATGCATTTATTTTTATTTAATTTTCTAATTAAACTATTTACACACTTAATATTTTAATTTAATTAATTAATTTATTTAATTAAATAAGTTTAATCTTTTAAGATCAAACCATTTAACCAAATAAGCTAATTAATTAATTAAATAATCAAGCTATTTAATTTCTTCAACATTTAAAAATTAATTTAAATAGCAATAATTTAAAACACAATAAACTGTCATTAAAAATTAACCAATTTTACCTTTCAAACAATTTATCCAAACAGAAGAATACAAAACAATCCTATGACTCTGAACTAAAATAGATGATGTACTAAGACCGGGATTAAATATTAAACAAGGGTGAACCAAACTACTATCTCCCGATCAACATTTCCATTGAGTCTTGACACGCTCAAACCTGAGTACCTAGGTGGAGTCAGTGTCATGTACCTGCAATTCCTGTAACCAAGCAAATAACGTGCATACATATATATATATAAATAAAGCATTAAACAGACACACCGTGCAGAGAAAATCATGGATATCACAGGGCACTCGCAAGTGAGTGATGCGATTTCGTTCTCCACACCAATACACGTCATAGCAAACTGACAAAAAAAATAACTGTTAGTCCACCATAAACATATACATAACAATAATCATCTAAAAGTAAACATCTAAACTATATCAAATCATGTCTAAAATCAATAATCACCAAACAATGTATCATCATGTCACAGAATAAATCCACTATCGCTCAAAACCAGGGATCAAAATATCCAAACAAGGTATCATAGTCTAACAGTGTGAAAACATAACAGCAGAAAACAAAAGCATAAACAAAGGGGTACTACATTTGCAGAGTTGCAATGCTCTCCTTTCTTGCTTCTTGAATAAGATAAAATGACAACAAAAAGGCATTAAAACTAAAAGCAATGGTGGATGAATATAAGATTAGTATTTTCTCCTACCCATAAATTGTATGAGAGTAAATAGGGAGTTAATGCAAAATTATTCCAAATCTCCCAAAATCTTCTCAGAAAAGCATTCCTATTAAATTGGCATTAATGTTGATATGATGATGAGTTGGATGATAACTAGCACATTAAATAGTTGAGATTACTTTTCTAACACTCCCCCTTAATCTCAACTAGCGGACATTCTACACAAAAACTTCTACAACATCCACCTTCATTCCTAGCATACTTCTCAAAAATTTCTAGAGCATCCATCTTCAGTCTCAAAATTTTTAGTGCATCTACCTATATTCTCAAAAACTTCTAGTACATCTACTTTTAGTTCTAGCATTCTACTTAAAATTTTCTAGAGTATCTTCCTTTTTTTCTTGCATTTTGTTCACAAAATTCCAGAGCATCTGCACTAGCACAAAAATTTCTAGAGCTTTCATCTTCAACACAAACACCCAAACAATTTCTCAACTATTCAAATACATCTTTTTCCAATGGTTTAGTGAGAATATCAGAAAATTGATCTTCTAATCTATAGAACTCTAAACATATTTCTTTGTTATTTACTAGCTCTCTTAGAAAATGGTCTCTAGTGTCTATGTGCTTGCTTATTTTATGAAAAATATGAATTTTAGACATTGTAATGGCTGAGTTATTATCATAGTAAATATTAGTTGCTTCATCTTATTTATGCATCAACTTAGCTAACATTCTTCCCATCCATCCAACTTGACATGTTGCTCCTATGGTTGCCACATACTCCACTTCTACTAAAAAAGTGTGACAACGAGTTGTTTCTTTGAACCCCATGATACAACCCTTGATCCAAAATGAAAGGCATAACTAGAATTACTTTTGCTATCCTCAATGCTACCAACACAATCACTATCTATTTATACAATGAGTTTGAAGTAATCGACAACTGAATATAAAATTCCATAGTTCTTAGTTCCACATATGTACCTCAATATCATTTTTCCAGCTTGCCAATGAGAGTCTTTTGGAGACTCAATGAACCTTGAGATAAGGCTCACACCATACATGATGTCAGGCCTTGTGGTAGTCAAGTACATGACACTACCAACCAACCTTTTAAACAATCTAGGATCAACTAATGAACCATAATCTTCTTTGCTTAACTTTAGTCTTATCACAATTGGTGTAGGGGTTGGTTTGCAATTCAACATATTAAATCTATTCAACACATCACTTG
>VDFB02368572.1:0-16196 GCA_007258455.2 Sequoia sempervirens
TTTCACATTGGAAAATGGGTCCTCCTTCGACCTTTGAGCCATATTTTAAATTATGTTTTTGGTGGGATTTTAATGTCCCTAAATGCATATTAAGATGTTGGCTTGTGATATTCGAATTTTTGGAAATTAAGGATACATACCTAGAAATACAAGGTTATTTTCTAAGTTTCACCCAACATTTTTTTATGAGAGAAAAAGTATAGAAAAGTTTATGATCAAGAGAATTCAATGGTAGAAATATAAAAGTTTTATTGCAGAAATCAAAATCCAATCATCATGTCAAAAGTCTTCTTGCATCATGCATGTTTATGGAGCTAACATTGTGATGTAGGTTTCATGATCCATTCAAGTGTTCAAAAGCATTATTTCAAGCAAGATTCAAGATCAAAATCCAAATCCATTTCAGCCATATCATGCAAGTTGTAGATCTACATTATCAAGTTTCATTGAAGGGTTTGTTGAGTGGTAACATAGGTTTTTTCATTATTTATTCCCTTTATCAAGCATTATTTCAATCCAAGTTTTAATTACCAAAATGAGGTTTGACAAAGGAAAACCCCCATTCACCAAAAATAAACATTTTTCTCTCTTGTGTGTGTGATTGCAGATTTATATTGAAGAAGGCTTGAAAATATTTTGAAGAGAAAAATTGAAGTTGTCAAAGTTGCAAAAGTTGTCAAAGTTGCCATCTTCTCACAAAAACTCAAATCCTGAAGTTGTTTCAGACTTTTTCGACAATGAAACCTAGAGAATATGGAAGTGCGGAGATAGGACCAAAGGCTCCCAAAATTTGCAGAAAAACCATCACCAAAGACCCATTTTCCCATGGGAAAATGAGTCCCAGGCAGGCTTCTAAAAACAACATTTCATGAAAGGTACACAAGATTCTCCCCTTCTCATATCTGCATTCTAATTTCTATTTCTGTTAACATGAGTTTTATCTTCAAGATCCAAGTTAGATTTCAGTTTGGAGTTAGTTTACTATTTTTTAGTTTTTCTCCTCAAAGTGTTATTTGACTTGGACCCCCATCCTCAAGCATAGAAAGAAACCAACAGATCCCCCCATTGAATTGATTCACCTAAAAGGGTTGTTAGTCAATTCTTTGAGGAGATCTTGTTTCTTGAATGATTGTGGGAAGATAGGTTACCTTAGTTTCCATACTTTGAACCCTGTATTTTCTCTCCTTATCATTTTGGTGATCCCAACTTTTGAGCATTGTATTTTTTTTATTTTAGAGTCTATTTTCCACCCTAGATCTAGGCGTTGCATTGATTTGCATTACATTGCATTGATTTTCATTTCATTTAGTTTTCTTAATGTGCATTAACTTGCATCTCATTTAGGGTTTAGGTTTGCATTTTTGCATTCTTTAAAATCTAGAAAAGATAAAAAAAAATTAGTCATTTTGCAAAGAATTTACATAGCATTTCATGATCAAAATATTGAACTAGAACCCATTCACCCAAGGGAAAATAAGTCCCTGATTAGGGCTTTTTCCTATATTTCTAGGCATCAAATTCTTCTTTTTTGTATTTTTTTTTGTTGTTTTCAATTTTTGTTACAGTTTGTAGAATTTTTGTTATCTCAAATTGATCATATTAAGCTTCATTGGATAAATTTAGTGCATTTTGTGAATTCAAAATTGCATTTATAATACATCATTTTTCAGGTTTTTGCATAGTATAACCATAAACTTATCTTGTTTAGAATCCAAAAATTTCTCTCCTTTTACATATTTGCATTGCATTGATTGCTAGTGGCATTCATTTAGTGCCTATCCTCCATTTTGGGTCCACCTAGGTATGTGAAACTTGTATGAGCTTCACAACTTGGTGTCCTATTTCCAATACTATTGTGAGATGAGTTCGAGACTCATGTCATCTCGTGCCACATCAATCAACGTGGATCTTGGGCTCTCTAACTCTTTCACTCATAGTGTTGACACTAGTCAAACCACTATGGATCATAGCTTTGACACTTCATTCCCTATGACCTCCTTACCAACAACCAATGTTACTAATGTTGAAACAATGGTTGCTAATGTCCCTCAAGAGAACCTTAGAAGAATGGATGAAGAGTTAGAGAAATTGCAAAAAAAAAAATTCTGATTACATGGTTGGTACTATGATTTCTATCATAGATAACATGAGATGAATTCTTGAAAATGAACATGGAATAGAGATTATCTATATCCTAGCTCACATTGCTGATAAACATGTCACTACGATGAATGGTTTTTCTCAAGCTTTGGGATATACTCAAAGTCAAGGTGGAAATCCAATTTCTCCTTCCACAACTATGACCTCTATTCCTACATACACTAATCCAATTGTTACTACAACCATACAACCTACTAGCAATGTCCTTACGACCTTGAGTATTTCCACTAGGAATCCTTCTAACTTTGTGCATTCCAATCTCATATCTCCTAATCCATCTCCCCTCACAAATTTATGATTCACTTTCCCTTCAAACACATATACACCTCCACCTTATTCACCTCCATCTCACAACACAAAAAATGATCCCATCCTTAACACACTTTTGCAAAATGTTTCATCCCTCCAACAACAAATTGCTACACTGAATCAAAATTACAATGACCAACCTTCACAATACATCAAAACAAATCCATTATCCTTGGAGATATTGAGAATACAAACCTCACAAGGTATAGAGGTTCCTAGATTTGAGAAATATGGTAGGAAAGAGATCCTATTAGCCATGTTTTTACATACACAACCTTATGTAGCGACTTCATTTTTGAGGATAAACTTCTTGGCTAAACTCTTCCCTAGATCCTTGAAAGATATTGCTTTAGAGTGGTTTTTCTCTTTACCAAATAACTAAATGCATTCATTCAATGAACTTAATGATTCTTTCTATGATCACTTCCAAATTCACATGGGTCCTAAGATGACCCTAGTTGATTAATGATATGTAAACAAAAGGATGATAAAAAGGTCACTAATTTCATAGCGCGATACCAAATGCTTTACTCACAAATAAACATTAAGATTCCTAACACCGACTCCCAAAGAATGTTTATTTCCAATTTACAAAACAAAATCCAAGCTAAACTTGAGATGTTGAAATTTCCCTCCTTCACACATTTGTGTACAACCCTTCATGATTATCAAAATTCGGTTAGTAGTCATGAAGTGAAAAATACCTCTTGTCATCCTAAAAAAACCAAATCCACACATCAAAACAACTACCAACCATTTAAGAAAAAAAATAAGGGATTTTTACAACTGAATTCCCCTCAACCAACTCAACATATGGACACCCAAGTGGCTACTATAAAGATAAAAAATCATACACACTTGGAGATAGGAATAGAAATTTCACTCCTCTTCTTGATACCCTTCATAATATCATGTTGCAGCTCTTAGACAAGCATTTTATTTCCTTACCTCCCATTAGAGCTCCCAATCCTACTAAACATTTACCTTCAAACTATAGACCAAATACATGTTTTCATTTTCATTGACAAAATGGACAATAATATAGAATACTACAAGAATATTAAACAAACATCTTGTGCAAGACCTCATTGATTCTAATCATATTTTAATTGGTAGTGTTAATGATCAAGATAATAAATATGTAGCTCCTCCTAATCAAAACTTGCAAATCATTACTAATCCTATGCGAAATCATAATATCTCCTTTGTCAAAGTTAGTGAAACAAAGAATGATGTGATGAATGTTGACATAGATGATGAAAAAATGAAAGACAATGAGGAAAACCTTATGGATGGATTTGTTGGATTCATTGAAGCTAAACCTCATAAGGGCCGAACCAATATGCCCCTTGACATTGCTTTCTCACACAATGATATACTTAAACAAGCACTCGATGGTCCTCTTTACATAACTAGAAGAATCAATGACAAGCCTACTAATATGATATTAATTTATCTTGTTTGTGTAGAGAATGATATCATTGAAGAATTCTTATTTTTGCATGAGCTTTATCAAGATACATACAAAAATATAAAAGCATGTATCAAAAAACATAATGGTTTTGCTAGCCCTACGATAGGTTTGATAACCTCCCTCTAAAACTTGGACCGAAAACATCACGTGTCTCCTTCTCCATCATCTCATCATTAGACCAATTTCATGTGAAGTTAGGCTACCCATGGCTTCACTCCATGAATTTCATCCCGTTGGTTGTGCATAAATGTCTAAATTTTCCATTTGGCAATGAGATCTTTACTATGCATCATAGTGGCTTTAATCATGTATCTTCCCATGGGAATTTCTCATTAGATTTATTTTTGCCCAAACCTATGGAACCTATTAAACCTCGTGAAGACTTATTTTTCAAATCCAATAAAATTTTTAAGGAAAAGTACATAGCAGATTTATCCCTTACCAATATGCCTCAACCCATGATTGAGCCTCCTATCCTTGATGAAACAATAATTGAACCAAAAGCCCTTCCAAGTAACCAAGACCAACCTATGACAAATCCTTCACCCATTTCATATAAGAGACCACAAGATAACCAAGTAAGTCCCATTGTGCCTCCTAAATCAAAATATTAACAAAGCTAAAGAGAAAGTGGTTCAACAACCTTCCATGGTTCCTTCGATTCCTCCCTTGCGGGAAGAAAAGAAGCCTATGGTTGATAAACCCACTCCTACACAATTACAACATGAAAATCGAACAAAGAGAAATAAAAATGCTAGAGAGCGTAGGCATATATGTTGTGCTACTGCTCATATGATACAAGAAAAACATGAAAACACAACAACTGAAGTGGTATAGGATGATTCTACAACTTTTCCATGTTGGTGTGTGTTTTACTACCCACCAAACGTAGAATAAAATGTCCAAAGACACTCTATCCTCTCTTGAAAAACCATTGCATATGCTAAGATTGTGAGAAGATCATATGGCTATTCCAAGGTTTCTTTTGTTAGGTCTTGACATGTGGATAAGCTCTATGGGAATTGTGATATGCTGGTAATACACAAAGGGACTTATGCTAGGCTCATTCAGTTCATAATGAAGGTCTAGACAATGAAGCTTTATTGTTTGGGTCTTGGATCATGGACTTCAAGCAAACTAAAAAGGAGATAAGGGTTTAGAAGTTCTAATCTACTCCTAAGAATTTAAGAGACGGTATGGACTTGGTGGAACCAATAACAACACTTTTCTTCGCCACACTAAGGACAACTACACAAAGTGAGTGCAATCTTCTAAGGGGTGTGCTTTTGATTTTTACGTCATGAATAACTACCATCAAATCAAACAATATTTATCTAGATAGAAGTTAAGCATCCACAATATAGGCTCAAGCTAACTTTACGCATTGAACAAAAATAATTCATTCAAAGAAAGTATGAGAAAGAGTTTCACCAATCCATACTATCAAATCTTTCATTCATCTAACATACATGAAATAAAATATAAACTATGATGAGGGATACGAACCATGCCAACTCCAAAATAATAGAGGTAATCACCATCAATTCAAACAATTCATTGCTTATTACTTTGGTAGTTGTATGCAACAATTTACTTATCTCAACATGTTTTGCAACATGGTCCCATGTTTTACAAATGAGGGGCGAGCTCAATTTATAGGCTTCTCCATTACAATTCAATGGCCAAGATTGATTTCAAATCAATGACCGAGATTGAAAAATAAAACCATAATTAGGGTTTGTCAGAACTAGCTACCTCTCGACCAATGAGAAAATTACATTTGGGGACACTTGTCCTTCTGCTAAATATAAACCAATTCCATAGATAATTCAGGTTCATTGAACCTAGACATGTTGACTTGGAACAATTTGATTGGTTGGAAGATGATGAGGTGTGACCTCAGCGTGTTGGATGTCATCCTGGGTCACTTTGTTCTTTCTTCATGTACTTGCCTTAGAATATTTTTCCTCATCGATGACTCTATCCTTTGCACTTGCATTTGATCTTTGAGGCTTGGAAGTCTAATCTTTCTCCAGGCGGACTTGGAACTCCTCATGCCAAGCTTGGGTGGACTTTTCCTTGGCTTGCCATGTGCATTCAACTTTGGGTAGAATTTGTCTTTAGTTGGACAATGTGTCAGACCATGTGTTGGACTATGTGCTAGACCATGTTCTTATTCCTCTGGGCATACTTTATGATGCTTGCTCCATGTTTACCTTGCCTAGCCTTTGGATGTGTTTCTCGCTTTCATCTGGATCATCTAAACAAAACCCTACTTGTAGATTTTTCTTGTTTTTTATTCTTGGAGGCACAATTTTTTTTATTCTGAAGATAAAATTGTTGACACCATGACCTATGGGGCCCAACCCTAGGTCAACTTACAAAAAATTTGAAAAAAAGCAAGTGAAAAAGCTTCTTCCTGGAGTGGTCCCAAAGTGCCAAAAATAGAAAAAGAAAAAAGCAAAAAAGAAAAATCCCTATAAAAATAGGAAGTGTTAGAATTGACTCAAAGCGATGGTGTTCTTCATCCTCTAGACCTTCTAAGCATTTTGACGACGTCTAGGCACTGTTATGGGCTTGACCCGGGTGACCACTTGAAAAACTCTAACTCCTCATTGTAAGAGAAAACTAGTGATTAGCAGTTGCGACACCAAGGCAAAAAAAAGCAAAAACAAGGGGTCCCCATTTGAAATGGGGCGATGTGTGAAAAGGTCACAACATCTAGCGCCAACTTGAATAAATGTTCCTAAACATTTCAAAGATAGAATCTACTTCAAACCCTGAATCTTTGATTAATTCTAACTAACTTACCCCTTGGCTAAGAAGAGTACTCAAAAGGGAAGAGGAATCCTAAATTGTATCAAGATCTTTTATCCTCCAATTATGAGTGTGTGTAAATGCATTTATTTATGTCTCATAAGACAATATGACTCTTTGGTTCCATCATGGCATTATGTGTAGTTTGTCTTAACTCCAAAAGCATCCTTGGATAGAGCCTCGCTGCCAACGAGTGTCCATAGCCCCGACAAGGTTATCTCTATAATCTCATGGAGATTACTCTACTTCCGGCGATTTATTTTTTTATTTCTTTCATTGTTATTGATTGTACGCCTATAGAGATGTCTGCACACCCAAAGCCAAGTGTTCTGATCTTTCATTTTTCTTTCTTTTTGTTTTTTTTTATATTCTTTTCTTTTCACATATTTCTACACTTTAACTTGTAAGCAATGAAGCTCACATGAGTTTGAGAATTATAGTGGTGCTAAAGTAAGACTTTTGATTATTTTATGTTTGTTTAGCCATGAATTCACCTAGGAAACCATAATGACTTAGAGAATTTATTAAGTGTGTGAGATATAATAATTGTAAGACTCGGTATCAAGATTCAATAGATGATTCCCTTTCCAGTAAAGTACTAACCTTAACCAAATGATGAAGTTGAAAAAGAACAACCTTGGATTCAAAATTGCTTCATAAAATAATTATCCAAGAAATGGAATTGAACATAATTTAGCACAAATGCTAGAGTTCTCGAGATACAACACCCTTCACAAGTGAGAGCCCCTTTATTGAAAGCGAAATAAATGGACAAGAAAACTAAACTAAGAAAGAAAAAAAACTAATCTAAAGAAAACAAAGAAAACCATGAAAGAAAACCTACTCTAAACAAAAAAAAAAAATTCAAGTGAACAACAGTCAAAAGACCTAAGTATATACAACTCCTACCATGATTTCTCAAGATGTGCAGTAAAAACAAACTAGTAGTCACAATGCGAAGTTTTGCAAACTTATCTTTAAACTCAAAAAAATATTCTTTCAAAGGAAAAATCTAAAACTCAAGAAAAACTTCAGGAAAGATTAGTAACTAGGACAACTCACCTAAACCATGATTAATCCATAAACAAGTTATCTTTCCTAAATCTCCATAATCAAAATGATATTCGTTGTAGTCAACAGTAGGGAAAGATACAACCCAGTGGTCTTCATTCACAAACATGAATTCTTGCTCATCATCCATTGCTTCATCAAGAGGTCGAAGTTGATGGTGAACCATACCACTTGCATCTGAAACATGGAGATCAACATCATGTTCTAAGCTGAGTGGAGTGTGGTGGAATTTGACTCAAAAGGGAATTTAGAAATTTGGAACATTTCATGCATTGACTCCTTTTGAATACCTAACAATGGGCCAAGCCCCAACCTAAATTTTTCTCCATTTTCTATCACAGTTACTTGTTTATCAAGTAATGTTCCATTTGTTTCAATTTCATCAAGAAATTCTTCCATGATTGTGATCATTGGATCAAGTGCTGATGTAAAATGTATTTCATATTCTTCTTCCATCTTAGTAGCCCATTAATCATCAAACATATCATTTTGCCTCGAGTCACTTATCTTTTCTTCCATCTTGTTCATGCATGATTGAAATTTTTCATCCAGGACCATTCCTTCTTGAAGTGCACAGGAACCGCTTCCTTCTCGTGTCTCATTGTCCACTTGAGGACCTTCTCCAGCTTGTAGTTCTTCATTTTCACACAATTCCACATGTTGACATTGGATTGCCTTTACCGCCTAAATGTATGTTGTTACTTCCTTGATCTTTACCCTCACTTGGAGATTTTTCTTGTTTTTTATGCTTGGAGGCACAAATTTTTTTATTCTGAAGATAAAAACATTGACACCATGACCCGTGGGACCCAACCCTAGGTCAAATTTCAAAAAATCTAAAAAAAGAAAAAATCAGGCGAAAAAAGTTGCTTCCCTAATTGGTCCCAAAGTGCCAAAAATAGAAAAATCAAAAAGAAAAAAAGCAGAATCCCTAAAAAAATAGGAAGTGTCATAATTGACTCAAAGCAATGGTGTTCTTCGTCCTCCAAACATTTTGAGAATTTTGACGACGTCTAGGAATTGTTATGGGCTCAACCCGGGTGACCACCTGAAAAATCTAACTCCTCATTGTAATATAAAATTGGTGATTAGCAATTGCGACGCCAAGGAAAAAAAAGAAAAAATAGGGGGTCTCGATTTGCAATGGGGTGAAGTGTGAAAAGGTCACAACACACGGCAACATAAAACTCTACAACACAAGAAGAAAAACAACCTTTTGTGGATATTATCATTAGACCTCCTATTGTGATAAGCGGATGATGATAATGAAGCTACCAAAAAATTGATGAGGAAGTGTGGTGAAGTGTGAAAAGGTCACAACATGCTACAACATAAAACTCTACAACACAACAAGAACAACAACCTTCTGTGGATATTATCATTAGACCTCCTATTGTGATAAACTTGGATGATGATAATGAAACTGCAAAAATTGATGAGGAAGTGTATAATGAGCTAAATTCATTATTTTCCTCTTCCATGAGCTTAAATGATAACAATCATGATGATCTTCCTTCAAAGAGTGTTTCACCACATGTTGAGCTTGGTCATTTTCCTAGTTTGACGCTTGATGTTGTCCCTTTGGCTAGTTATCCACCTTCCACATATGATGAACAAGATTGGGATGTGGATGGCCTACTATAGGTTGACTTGCATGTGCCCTACTAGAATTTTGCTTTGTTATATTTTTCATGTTCTTTATGTGATTGCATGTGCTTAATGTGATCCCCTGTATTGTTCTGTTTGATGTGTCTTCATGTTCATTCCTGTATCTATACCTACATTATTCTATATTTCGTAAACCTTTATCTTTTATCTTTTGTATTGTGTTTTCCTTTTGGAGATGATGTAAGGTGTTGAGACATTTAGGTCTCTTCCAATTTGACCCAAAATATTTTCTTTTTTTTCTCTCTATGTGTCATTCTTCTTTGATCCATGAGTTATTTGGGGAATAATGGCATTTCTAGGCTCTATAATATCATTGTAGAAAAGACATATGTTGGCCCTAAATATGTGGATCCCTTATGTGTTATTTTGGTATTTCATGTTGGGGGAAACCCCTCTCTTTCATGGCATAGCTTAATTTGGAAAAATGTGTTTGACATAAGGGTTTCCAAATAAGCTCTCATGTCTTGTTTAGTGTTTATCATTTTGCTAATTTAAAGTAATTGCTCATAGTATGGTGTTAGCGATTTCTTTAAAGTGGGGGCATACATTGGCATTATCATTTTTGAATTTTTTGGCTATATCTCATGTTTCATAGTGTGATCTTCTTACTTCATGTGATATGTCTTCTTCTTGGTGGTGTCATTAGGTTTTATGTCCTCCAAGAGTGTGACCTTTCTTGGCATATGACTTTCCTCTTAGTGGTAATGCTAGGGGTTGCATTCCCTAAGTTGCAAATATTTTATCCTAGACTTATCCTCTCTTGGAGACATTAGGTGTGATGTTCCCTAAGAGAAGACCTTACATGAACTAAGAAAAATCATTTTAACATGTCTATTTGCATTTTATTCATAAGTGTTTAGCATAGCACAACTTATTAAGTGATTTCTAGATTCAATTGTGTGAATTTTTTGTGATGCAAAAAATTCGCATACAATCAAATCCAGAAATCACTTAATAACATTATGGATTGTGGAAACTTGATATCAATAATAGCACAACTTGTTAACCTTATGAAGCTCAAAGTTCATATTTTGTGATGCCTTAGCAAATTTATCAAAGGTATAACTTTGGTATGGTTAGTGTGATGAGAGCTTGTAAACCTGGCATGACTTTCTCATTGTACGGTGAGAGCTTGTAGACTTGGCATGAATTTCTCACTTAGCCACTCTTTGGGGTCTCACCTAGTGGATGGCTTGAGGTTCCACTAGGTCGAGTGAGCGTGCATTTTTATTTGCATAGTGAGCATCACCTTTCACTTGTAAACATTTTTGGACAAACGATTGAGGCTTGATCCACACCGACTTGGGCAAATAGTCGAGGCTTGATAAACCCTTTTTTTTCTTTCCTTTTCTTTTCTTTTAGTCCTTGGAATTATATGATTATCTTTTCATTGCTACATACATATATGTTTAACATAGGCATTGTCTCTTTGTGCCTTTGTTGGTTTTTCCATGAGATCTTAGATCTTGGGGGCTTGATCATCCTATGTGACCTTTGCTATCTTATCTTTCCAACAATTGTACAACTAGACCTCTTTTGATTGTCTACTTTAGTGATATTTTGTGCTTGTGCTCATCCTCTCACTAAAGTGGGGGCTAAACGTAGTGACATAAAATGTATCCCTTTACATTTTCTCACTTGTTTGGTCCTCCTAGTTAAAATGGACTTAATTTTTCTTTAATTTAGTGTTGTTAAATGTATTTATTTACATCTTCACACTAAGTTTTGGGACCGCTTAATTAATTGAGCTCAATTATGTCTTAATTGGCCCTATAATTTATTTACAAGCCTAATAAATTGTATTTTCCAAAAGGGAAACCCAACAATAATTAATGATTACACATAACACTTTACCTTAGGTAATGTTTGTTCCAAAAATAGAGACCTGGGACCCATTCACCCATGGGAAAATGGGTCCTCCCTAGTCCTTTGCATCACATGTTAAATTATGTTTTTGGTGGGATTTTAATGTCTCTAAATGTATATTCAGATATTGGCTCGTGATATTTGCATTTTAGAAAATTAAGGATATATACCTACAAATACAAGGTTATTGTCTAAGTTTCACCTAGCATTTTTTTATGAGAGAAAAAGTATAGCAAAGTTTATGATCAAAAGAATTCAAGGGTAGAAATATCATAGTTTTATTGCAGCAATCAAGATCCAATCATCATGTCAAAGTATTCTTCCATCATGCATGTTTGTGGAGCTAACATTGTGATGTAGGTTTGATGATCCATTCAAGTGTTCAAAAGCATTATTTCAAGCAAGATTCAAGATCAAGATCCACATCCATTTCAGCCATCTCATGCAAGTTGTAGATCTACATTACCAAGGTTCATTTAATGGTTTGCTGAGTGGTAACATAGATTTTTCCATTCTCCATTCCCTCTTTCATGCATTATTTGAATTCAAGGTTTAATTACCAAAACGAGGTTTGACCAAGGAAAACCCCTATTCCACAAAAATAAAAAAAATTCTCTCTTGTGTGTGTGATTGTAGATTTAGATTGAAGAAGGCTTGGAAATATTTTGAAGAGAAAAATTGAAGTTGTCAAAGTTGCAAATTTGTCATTTTCTCACAGAAACTCAGATCCCGAAGTTGTTTAAGAATTTTTGA
The DNA here is from genome assembly GCA_007258455.2 of Sequoia sempervirens. NCBI lineage: Eukaryota > Viridiplantae > Streptophyta > Pinopsida > Cupressales > Cupressaceae > Sequoia > Sequoia sempervirens. Next base: position 12,119 of record VDFB02368572.1, read on the forward strand.
CACTGAAACCCGAAGAATCTAGAAGTGCAGAGATAGGCATAGAGGCTCCAAAAAGTTGTAGAAAACCCTCACTAGAGACCCATTCACCCATGGGTGAATGAGTCCCAGGAAGGCTTCTAGAAACAACATTTTGTGAAAGGTACACAAGATTCTCCCCTTCTCAAATTTGCATTTTTTTTTTAATTTCTGTTAGTATTGAGTTTTATCTTTAAGATCCAAGTGTTAGATCTCAACATATAGACTGATAAACATCAAAATGGTTAGAAAATTCAATATGTACGCTACAACAAGTAGTGTGTGTGATTTATTTTAACATAGAAAGGTTTTAGCATTTCAGATCTTTGACAAATTTTAACTTGAGGATACATACCCAAAAATTTACCAAAAAATTATGTTTGAGTCATATCCAAAAAATCCTTTGGATGTGGCTCACATTTTCGACTACCAATTTTCCTTCTTACCACATCTCTTTGATTCAGAGATACCCTTGTGTAATTCTTTCAAAATTCTTCAATTAGTGATCTTAATGCTTTAATAATTGGTTTATCCATTCATGGTAGTCTCCCCAAGAATTCCCATAATCCATTGTCATCAGTGTCCTCAATTCTTTGGCACCTTCCAATGGCTCTTGATAATTTTTTTCTATTTATTCTCAGTGCTTGAATTTTCTTTCTAGTGAGACGAGTTTTCTTTGTTTGATTACTTACTACTGTTGATGTAATGACATGTCATGTGACATTACTACATTTTATGCATGAGGTGTTACCCATACTCTCATATGCACTCATTATATTCTTCACAATAGATTTTTCACTTGAAGCCTCTGATGTTCTCAACCCAAGAATTTTCATGATGGACCTATACTTTATACTTCACATAATTTCAACAAATAGTTGAGATCTTTTGGTCTCATTTATTTTCTCAAAGAACACTCTCCAAATCTTATGATCATATCTTCTACTAGCTGCAAAATATTCTCATCAATATCAACCAAATACTTGGGTTTTCTACGTAAAATTCTAGGTGTTCTCAAAGGTAAATTTTGCTCAACATTAGAAATTTCATCAATATTTAAATGAGATGGGATAGATGGAATAGATGATGTACCTTGAATTTGAGATGGGAAATATGGTATACCTCCCTTCTTCACATGTGAGTGATGATGTACTTTCAAATTAATATACAATATATGGTGTCCCTCCAACTTGTCTTGCAGCAGAGGACACATCTTCAACTTGTAGTAGAGGAGGTTCATATTCCTCTTCAATTGGCATGTCTTCTCCTATCATGTTCAATCTCCTCTTTTCACAAAGTTTCCTCATTTTTCTCCTTTCTTTGTATTCATATCTTCTTGTTCCTCTTCAATTGGCACATCTTCTTCTATCGTGCTTAATTTCCTCTTTTCACGAAGTTTCCTCATTTTTTATTTTTGCTTTGCATTCTTAGTTGTTTTCTCCTCCTGCGTTAGAGGAATCTTTGATCATTTCCTCGGAATGATGAAGAATTGTACCTATAGCATGAGAAAGAGATAAATATTAGTTCCACCATAGTACTAATCAAGTAAAGAAACATCTTACACAAATATGAAATTATTCATGAAATTATGATACTCACAATATATGACAGTCCAAAAGTGGCAACAATGAATATGAAACTAAGGCAATTTTGATAGGTTCTCAAGTTTGTGCATGAAGAGGGTAGCAAAGGGCATGAGGATGAGTAAGGAATATGAAACTATTAGTTAAGGATTGTTGAGAATATCCTTAGGATTTTTCCTACAATATTTGACCCAATAGTCATTGCAATAGAAAATGTTAAAGAAATCTTAGGGGGTGGGATGGATGTTTGAAGTATTTAGAATTTTTTTTATTGATTTAAAGGTGGTTGAGGTGTGGAAATATGTGTGTAGAGTTAATTATACTTTTGGTTATTGTGACTCTAAGTTATGTGGACGAGTTAGATTTAATATGTCGTGGTAGGGGATGTGATTGTTGAAGTCTCTATGGAATTCTTAATGTTTGTATATAATTGGGGTAGTGCAATGGTTGAAGGGGTTTTTATTCCAATAGGTTGTCTATGGGATTGTAGAAATTTATGGTTGTTTTGGATGGGGTGTCTTCTTTTTTGAGTTGTGAAATGTCAAAATTTCATGGAATTTTAGCCCCACATTATGTATTTGAAAGTATTTAAGTATTTGAAAGTTTTGGTGGAAGTTAATATTTTCAAGGGGAATTCCTATTGTGAAAGTATTTGAGTCCATTAGTATCCTATTTTGGGACCTTGTAAGTGGAATGCAAGGCTGGAATTAAGCAATAAGTAAGCTACTAGATAAAGATTAAAGGATCTAAATTAGAGTCATTGACAAATTCGATTTTTTTGAATGATGGTTTGGATTTTTTCTTACTATGGTTGAAAATGGAGGTTTAAGTTGAGTGGTAAAAATGTGAATTTCATATTAAGGATGTTATTTATGGTTCTAATTTGAAAGTGAAAGAGATGCGGTTATTTCTATGAAAGTTGGTGAAGGTTTAATCTAAGTCCAAATCAAACAATAGTTGATGGAAAAATCTCAGTGAGATGGATGAAATGATGGCTTGGATGGGTTTATGATTATTGTAAGATTGACTATGTTTTAGATGAAATATGTCAAGAGTGGTTTAAAAATTGTACTAGGTCTATCTATGGTTACCATTATCAAGGTTTTGGTTCACAAGGTATAATTTTTTGGCCTTAGGGATTTGTTGATATGATTTTTTTTTTAAAGAATATAATTGTTGAAACATAGGGCAAAATCATTGAGATAAAAATGCATGAAATGAGAGATAAAAGATGTTGATATGCAAAGGCATTAAAAGGGAAGTGCAAGAAAAAACTAGTAATGATGCTAAAGGTAGAGTGGAAGTGTTAAATAGCATAGGCACTAAGAGACAATGAAATTTTTGAAATATTGGAAGAGAAGATTAAAATTACTAAAGTGTTTAATTAGAAATCCTAATTATGTTCAAATTTTGGTAAAATATTTTACAAACAAAAACATAGTGGTTGAATTAACTCTTTTGGTAAAAGGTTGAACACTTATAATTTTGAATACTTAGCAAAATATAATCCTAAAATCAATATGATAACAAAATCAAAGCATTATATTAAGCATGTATAATACGAAGTGATAAATAAGCATACATAAATACTTGGCATACCTTAAAATTGAATATTCGATTTGAGAAACTACCCAATTATGTGTAGTTTTTTTTTCTTCTTGCATTAAAATCCTCAAGAATTTGATCTTTTCATGAACTTGCTTCCTTTTCAATGTTCAATTCTATATAACTCTAATAGAATTACTAAAAACTATTGAAGAGTTCCAATGTATAATGTGAAATTATAACAATAAAATCATAATTAACATTGCAACACTACAAATATGACAATTTCAGTTCATATAATCAAATTTCATGCAAAATCTTTGTTATTTCCCCCTTCCTAAGTTGGCGAACCAAAAAAAGGCAGTGTAAAAATGGTGCAAAGGTGGTGGAGTGTATAAAATTTGCATGTGCTTTCCCCAACAACATGAAAAAGTGATTTTTTGTCGGATCACAAGCAAGACCATGAGAATAACATAGCATGTGGGCTTGGATCATGGGTGTCTAGCCTTTTTTACCATTTTTAGAGCAAGACAAAACATGCTCGTGTTATAACATGTTCACATTATAATGAGAGTGTATTTTGGCTTGCTTAAAAATTACCAAATTTCAATTTTTCCAAAGCACGCTTACATTTTGAAAAAGTTGATTTTGTAAAGGTTTTTCAACTATCATCGTGCCTCAATAGAGGGTTGGGTTGAATTACATCTATGACACCTTTCTTGGAGTAGTTATGACATCTTGAAAGTGCTACATATGTCTAATTTTGCATGCAATATTAAGTTTTACCACATTTCCCTATACCCTCAAGCCTATACATTAACCCTAAACCCTATCCCTTAAACCCTCAACCCTTAAACCTTAAACCCTCAACCTGAATCCCTCAACCCTTAAACTCTCAACCCTTAAATCCTCAACCCTCAACCCTAATTTGTCAA
>VDFB02368574.1:0-10183 GCA_007258455.2 Sequoia sempervirens
CAAACCTCTGGAAAATGCGGCTTCCTAAATGGTTATCACCTAGATGCTCTACTATTCTTCAAGGAAAAGGGAAGAGAGAATGCATAAACTGAAAGATTGAAAATGAAAACTAAGGAGGTGATACACCAAACCAAACTTGGACATAACACACAAACTACAAACACTTGCCTTCAATGACAGAAATCAAAACTTGCATAACTCATTACAGTATGTCTTTGCATAAATGTTTTACAAAGAGGGCCTAATGCTCAAACTCCTAGGAGGAAGATAACTTCACAGCTAATAGCCATTTGCATCTTTGACACAAATTGTAACCTGCATTAACATACCTTTTGCATAAAGGTGCTAAACATGAGACAAAGCTATAAGGAAATAAATAATACCTCGCAAATAACTTGATCCAATCAATTGAGTGCACACAATAAAGCAAAGAACAAGAAGGAAAAAACTCCAAATCACTAATATCCAAGGTCTTCATTGTTATTCATGTCCAAAAGAGCTACAAAGTATGCCAAAATCTGCCAAAGGACTGAAAAGTCACTAAGTACAAAAATGCATAATCATAACTGAGTACAAATGAGTCAATTGAGTGACTATATCTCCAACTCCCAAGTAGTTGCACCAAAAAAGGAACTAGAAGCTGAGTTGGGTCAAATGCCTCCAAAAAGCCCCAAAAATAGCAACTGAAAACTCTCTAGAAGAGCTCCAAAGTGTAGAAAAATTCAAACTTGACCAAGCCAAACATAAAGGCATAAGAAACCACCCCCTAGATGCTCTCATATCCTCCAACAAGGTGAGTAAATACCCTTATATTCACTCCATGTGTTTGGTAACCTCTCCAAACCTCCCTATATGCTTGGCCTTGTTCATTAATCTTCAATTACACCCCCTCTTGACTCATTCATGAAAACTAGTGCCTCTATCTTGCATTAATCATTACATTTTTGCATAAAGATAACATTATCTAAGTGATTTATAAATACATCACTTAAATAAATGTTTTACATTTAACTTAGGTACAAAAATACAAGCACTTGGGTCGACCATGCTTTGAGAAATAATGTAAAAGGACCTTTTGGTTTGGACTTTTGCAAAAATATAGAAAAGATGCAAGGCATAATACCTAATATGAGGGGTATTAGTTCAATACATAAAAAGTTAAAATAAAAGCAAAAAATGCTTTAGGCTTTTATTGGCAAAAATTAGGGTAAAACTCTAACACCAGCTGTGACCGCATTTTCATTTTTTGCTTTACTTCTCTAGAAAATTCAACAAGCCACCAATAGAGGGGTTTGAGCAGGGGGAGCATTCATGGAGGCTTTGTTAAATATTGAAGCTTCTTATGCAGAATTCTATGAAGAATCAACCTAGTCAAGCTTGGGTAAGTTCTCTATTCTTGAAAATTTGCATTCTTCAACAAGATCTGTAAATAGAGTGCTCATTTCAAGCCCTACTATGCCAAAATGATGGATAATCTTGTATTTTACGTGCATTTTTCTATATTTTATTAAGCCCAAGCTCTATAATGCAAAATGAATATTTAACTCTTTGTGCATTTCAATTTGTTAACTCTCATGGCCGTGAGTCACACCTTATCAATGCAGGGCCGTTGAGTTTTATTTTGCATTTTTCTAAAAGAAAGAGAATTGCTTCGACCCATGATGAAAGCAATAAGACTTGTGAGAGAAAGTCATTTACTATTTTCTGGGTTTCAAAACCCTCCATGGCCACAACCATCCTTGCATTTATGAGTGTCACCTGAGTTGTTTGAAGGCCTGCTCAAGCTCAAATCCTCTTATCTCCATCTGCATTTGTGATTTTGAGACAAACCCCAAATGGGTTTTTGTATTTTGAGAAGAAAATGTTTCTCCCAGGCCACGACCATGATAGCACAAACTGGGTATTTCACTTTTGCAAGCTTAGGGTTTGAAAAACACACAAGTTGTAGCTCAGCCTCTTCCATTTTGTTATAAAATCCTAGTGTGTAAATGAGGGTTTCAATTCTAATTTTTACTAAACATGCATAAGATTATCCAATGTAGCATTATGCCATCTTTGTACCATTGCAAAAATAATGGTATCTTGTTGTCCTTGCTTTGACAGTTCTCTTGTAATAGACTTTTCTACTCAAAGTCTTATAATAGCACAAGTACCTTAACATGATTTTGAGGGTCTTGAAAGAGATCTATCAATAGATATCACTGTATTCTCTTGGCACTAAAATAGGTTTTGAAAGTCCTCGCATTGAATATTTGATGGAAAACCTTAATGTTCACTGTTAATACAAGCTCTTCAATATCACTGTCTATCTTCTTGTAGACCATGGAACTATGTTGATGCTCACATGACTGCCTATCTCTACTGTTGTTACTATAGGCTTTGGTTGTCTTTATTACCCCTGGTAATGTTATGAAAGATATGTTTTATGACCGTCTCTTCAAGACTGTACCCTTTTGTGCTCTTTATGACTTCAACATTGTCTTCATGGTATCCTTCTAGCTTGCATAATGACAGGAGTAGCTTGAATGTCTCAAAGATATGCATCTCTTAACAATAATCTCTATCCAATTTCAGTTGGGTGGCCCTCCTTGCTACTGTCATTAATGATATGTGATTAGACCTTCATTGTTACTGGTTTCTAGATTCTATAACTATTTTGGACTGTCACTTATACCTTTTTGAATATCATTATATCCTAGGATGCTATCTGATTGAATTGATAAAATATCCTTTGTGATGTCACTATTTAGGCATTTGATATCCATACAAGGCTTCCATTTTAGTGATTGTTCCCTAACTTCTGCACCATTAAATGTGTGATTGTACTTTATTTGTTGTTGTAGTGAATGAAATCTATCATTATGACTATCAAGGAAAAGATTGTCTTTGATGGCTGCCCTTGTGTCATGCTCCTATTGATAAGGAGTGTCACTATTAATGTGAGAAAACTCATATTAATAATGATATTCATTTTTATCAATATCACCATGACCAATGAAACTTGTCTTTAAGGATCCATTGGTGATATGAAATATGACTATTCCTCTCTAATGAAACAGGGGGAAACATGCTGGGCTCAACCCTTGTGGGAGCCACATTTTATCCCACATGTTGTAAACAGATGAAACAAAACAGTAACAAAGATATCACCTATACCTGCACAAGAAGCAAACATGTTAGATAAAACATAGCATATGATAGATGTGTTTCATAACTCTCTTATTTTCCTGGACATCTATGGTATGCAAGCTATCTTAATGCACATGAGGATCAACTTACATGTTTATGGATATCTGCACATGTATTGACTGGTGATCCTTCATTTCTCTAACATCCTCTTCTCATAGATGCAATAAAACTAGACAACAAGGAGCATCAAATGGGTGAGGATGGCGGGGAAGATGATCGCGAGAACAAGGCACTGTGATTTTCCATTAGGAAATGGTCCCCACTCTTTTACATATGCATTCTTCATTACTATCTATAAATGTATGACTTTTCTATCATCCACATTTAGATAGTTAGTCCCGACAGCATTATTGGGACACCATACATTATCATATCAATAAAGATTACATTTTTTAAATATTGTGCATTCTCTTCTATGTTATACACATTTGTATAATGTAATTGTAGAATGTAGTCTTTGATATTTCTTTATGCACATGAATATGATATATTAGAGTAAAATGTACCTTCTTTTCATTTGTAAACATAAACACTTCTACCTATTTGAGCTAGTAGCTAAAATAGATAACAAAGAAATAAACAAATTTTAGCTAGGATTTTACACCTTCACGGGGTTTCTTAAAAGCTATCCACGGTCCCTTGGTGTTAGATTTTCTTGATCAGGTAGTGTTCATGGCAGTGATTCCTACAACTTGGAAGTTATATTTTGATGGCTCTTACACCTTACATGGATTTGGAGTAGGAGTTCTTTTTGTCACTCCACAAGGAGACACTATTCCCAAGTCTTAAAAAAAAAATTCCTTGTACCAATAATATTGCTGAATATGAGGTGTTGAGTACAAGACTAAGAACAACCATTAAATGGAAAATTAGAGACATTCAAGTGTATAGTGATTCTCAGCTAATTATCAAGTAAATAAATGATAATTATGAAACCAAACACAAAAATATTACACCTTATAAAAATATGGTTGATAGCTTCAAGCGGTATTTTGATGTCATCATATTTGAACAAATTTCAAGAGCACAAAACAGAGCAATTGATGTCATCGCCACTATTGGATCTCTCCTTGGAAATGCCACAAAATGTACATCAATGTGATTTCTTGGTGGAGTAGTTGTTGATCCCCTCTTTTTGATGTTCCTAACTCTGAACTCATGTGTGAAATTGTTGGTCCTGATTCCCCTCGGTATAGTGACATATATCAGTACCTTCATGACCAAAACCTTCCTCTAGACTTTTCCATTACCCAACATAAAAACTTTATTTGTCAAGCCTCCAAATATGTTATCATCGACGACACCCTTTATCGTTGTGGTCTAGATAGCACTCTTCTTAGGTGTCTTAACTCTAAAGAAGTGCAAACAACTTTATAAGAATTACATGATGGTATATGCGAAGAGCATTACAGTGGTCCTACCTTGGCCAAGAAGCTCATCAGGACTAGATATTACTGGCCTACAATAGAGAGAGATTCATACTGATTTGTTAAGACATGTCGTCAGTGTTAGATTTATAAAGATTTGGTTCATGCACCAGCATAAGAACTTCATCCTCTCACATCCATGTGGCCTTTCTCTCAGTGGGGACTTGACCTTGTGGGGATCCATCCCACTTCCACAAATGGCCATAAATTCATTCTCATTGCAACTAAATATTTTACAAAATGGATTGAGGCCATACCCATGACCTACATCACCGATAAGCAAATCACAAAGTTCATCCTTAATTACATCATCTGTCGATATGGTGTCCCACTTTCCATCATAAGCGTGAGTGGGCGACCCTTCAAAAAACTAGGATGCCCAGGCTTTGTGAAAAATCCCTTATCCAACATGGCTTTTCCTTGCTTGGTCAAGTTGAGGCATTAGATAAAGCGATACTCAAAATCCTAAAATGCGCCCGTAATTATGGTTGTGGTGACATCTTCAACCAATCCTCTATGGGCCCACCATCACACCAGCGGGTTGTACTCCCACTAGTGCCACCCAATTTTCCCTAGTTTATGGATTTGAAGCCATTCTCCCTATTGAGGTTGAGTTTCCATCACTAATATTCTCTTTACAACACTTTATTGATAATGAAAAATACAAAATATCTAGATTACATGAGCTAGAATTGTTGGATGAGTGACATTAGATGACATTAGTTCATCTTTGAGCATACCAAAATTGTCTTTGTTGTATGTATAACAAGAAAGTTCTAGTCAAGAATTTTGGTATTGGAAATCTTGTCTTAAAAGAAAATTAGAGGAATAGTTTGGACAAAGAAAAGCAAGGAAAGTTCAAGCCTAATTGGCTAGGTCCTTATATAATCACCACTGCATATGGATCTAGTGCTTGCCAACTTGCTACTCCCAAAGGTGAACCACTTCGAGCCTATTAACAATATGCACCTTCAAAGTTCTATACATAATCCTTGAAATCCACGGAAAAATACAAAAATGAAAAATGAAAAATATAAAAATACAAAAAATACAAAAAAATCATCACCTTGATGAAAACCTAACAAGCAGGTGTCTTGTGTGAAAAAATACATATAAATGAAAGGGAAAAAAGAAAATAGTAAAGAAATGAATTCACCTTATGGTGAGAACCTTGATTGGTGTTGTAAGTACCATCGTGAAAACCTGGAGAAAATAAGTGTCATGTGTGGTAGGCTAATGCTCTATTATCTACCACCATGTTATTTGTTTTCCTATTCCACTATTGGGTGAAAATTATGTAATCCCTTTTAACAGATTACAAAACCTTGATTTCGACCACAACTATGTGAGATAATCCCTCCTCTCAGAAAGGGGAGGCACCCTTCTTATTGCTTATTGAAACTAAGGAAAACTAATTAAATATTTACAATAACGATATGGGGTGTGTCACATTCATGATTCTCTTTTTTTTCAGAGAATATGTTTTACAATGTTTCACAATTTTAGGTTCCTGATGTAATACAACTTCAAACTAAAACTAAGCAGTAATTCCAATATTCCTATCTTGTCAAAGCAAATCCTAGGAATATCAACATGATAATGATAAACAATAAATAAGAATAGCTCACAGAGGCACAAAGTTGTTCCATAGCTTTTGAATAAGAATCCTTCAAGATAGTAACCAACATTGTATGAGAAGCACAAAGTCTTCTATATACTTCACAATAATCTCACGAACAACATGAATAAACATAAGCACAAAGTCTTATAGAGAACTCACCAATAGTACTCAACAATATCACAAATTCAAGTAATGAGTGTAACTCAAAGTTTACACAAATTTACTCAAAGTCCTTCCAATCCCATTTACTAATCACTACCAATTCAATCAAACCATAAAATAATTGTTCCCAATACAAAGTTTGGTATGCAACTTCACTTCTTTATTGATCAAAAATTAGATTCACAAAATTGAACTCAAAGTTTCAATATTTGTTTCACAAGTGGGCAACACTTCGTTGCAAAAGATAAAGGGTCCCCATTACAATAGAATCCTCTCTTATTTATAGATGGGAGAGGAGAGAAAATCTAGGAAAATTAGAAGAGCAAATCTAGGAAAATCAGAAGAGAAAATCTAGGAAAATCCTACCTAACAAGTTGACTTATTCAAAAATGTCATCCACAATTATAGGAAAATATCTATGTTTACATGTAATTACATTTGTCGAAATAACATGTAAAATGTCGAAGCCTATTTACAAAATGCATAGAAGAAAGCATATAACTATCTCACTCCAAAGATAAAAGAAGTCTTTATGGTTCCTTGCTCTTGGCTTGGAAGTCTTCATATTTCTTCTTGTATCTTGCATGAATACCTCATCTGGACCAACTGTATAATAAAAAATGATATGAATCCTTGTGATTGACCTTCTTGCAAATGAGAAAAATTTCTTGCATCTATCTAGATGCGTCTTGAGATTGTCGAGAGAAAGCCATACATCACATATGGCATTCATTGAAGTCTTTGAAAATACTTCATCTTCCACCTGCTTCATGATAGCTTCCTTGAAGATTTGAGCAATCTCGCTGACCGGGAGGAAAGTATGATCATCATCAAGGAGTTTACCCGGTAACTCCTCAATTCCATTCACCATGACAACACAATGTCCTTTGACATCTTCTTGTATTTGTATGTCCTTGATGAGGGATTTGATTACTTGTATATGATTCTTAAGAGATTCTCTTATTTCCACATATATCTCTTTGTCAGGAATTACCCCAACTTCCACTAACTTGCTTAGTTTTGTCTCTTTCATTTGTGACCAAAATGAGAGACATCGTTCCATTTCCTTCTGCTCTTTGGAAAGTATGTTTTCTTCCTTTTCAAGCTCCAATTTCATCTTGGCTATTTGAGCAATCTTTTCATCTGCGACAACTATGAGGTGCGAGCCCTATTCTATTATCTCATCAATGAAATCATAAAACACCTTACCCTTGGAGACAAACTTCTCTACCTTTTTCACTGCTAGTTCCTTGAAATTCACCACGGCCATAGGTTGCACATTCTCTGAAGAGCCTACAATCTTACTCAAAACTAATGCATATCGCTCAGCTTTATACTTGTACATATCCCTAGCCTACTCCATTTTATCAAGTCTACCTACTAATGCAGTCAAGGTTACTTGTGCATCTTCTTTTGCACTTAAATTTCTTACCTTACCAAGCTTAACTCTTGTTAGAGTGTAATTTTCCATGTTTACATCACCTTGTTCACATGGGGGTAAACCAATATCTACATATTTGTGACTTGATTTTTCTATATGAAGTATTGAATGAATTTTAGCCTTCTTCTTCCCCTTAGATTTTGGAGGAACTATCTCTTCAAGATGAAGCTCATCTGGGGAAATCATTTGTTTCTTGTGCTTTGATAGTTGTGAGATTAGCCAAGGGGGGAGAGATGAAGTATATCCTTCTTGACTTACTGTCAATTCATGTGTAGCAGGCCCTTCTATAGGAATGGATGATATTGTAACAATTGGAGTAGTATTAGTCATGATAGCTCCAGTAGACTGCAAACCAAGTGGATCTTGCAATGATTCATTCATGAACCTGTCAAACTCTGCATGAGACGAGATATCAAATGATGGGGATGATAAACTTGGAATGGATGAGGGAGAACTCAAGGAAACATTAAAAATTTGCAAGTTGGAAACTTCAGGAGGAGTGGTAAGAACCGTTGATACTGAAGGGGGAATGAAAATATCCATTGCATATATGGTTGTTGTAGGAGGAGGTGAGGTAGGAAGAGGAGGTGGAGGAGTAGTAGGATTTGAAGGGGTATGAGGGATATTGGAAGTAACAGGTGATGATGTTTGGGGAAGATTTTCAACAACATTCTCGTGGGGAGATAGTGGTTGTTCATCATCATGCCTTGGTTCCTCCTCATTACCTTCTTCTTCAACTCCATCTTCTTTAGATTCTTCCTCTTCCACAGATTTTTCTGATTCTTCACTTTCGTTCCCTTCTTCTTCAGATGATTGTTCCTCAGAAGCCAACTCCTTTCCCTTTGCAGATGGTTGTTCTGATTCAGTAGCTTCCTATTCTTCAATTGTTTGTGTAGTAGTTTTACCAAAAGTAAACTTGATCTTAGGACCTTTGAGAAGAAGAGGGAGTAGCCCCATGCTTGTTTTTAGTGCGAAGAGCTTGCCGTTGGCTAGTTTCTCCTCCTGATTCTATCTTGAAAGATTTCATTTGAAAGCCATTCCTTTGCAACCATTCAGCTGTGTTATGAAAAATGGGGGCAAGTCTTTCTCTAATAGAAACACTTTCTTTCTTAGACCATTGTATAAGAGGTAAAGGCTTCCTAGCAATTTCATCCTCTTCATAAGTAGAATTCATGATGTTGCCAGGATCTTTGAAATCCTCTGGAATATCAGCTACACCAAGATCTTTGATCTGCTCCACTGTCAACCTACAAAAACCCATTCTCTGAATGTCTTCTTCATCTCTACAATCTGCCCATATGTCTTCAAAGCGGTAGACATGTTGATGATCTTTTTTAAGTTTCCTATTCACATTTCAGTAGTCAAAGTCAAATCTGTATTTATATGTCCTTATAGTCATAATTTGCATTTTTTGCAGCTACTGACTTTTCTTTTTGTACACTATGAATAGTATATCTCCCAATAGTTAGTGGAAACTTAAAACCTGGCTTGTGAATTTTCATACATTCTTTGTGAACTGAGATCAATTTTCTGCACAATTCCATTAGTACCCACTTGTCTGAAGGATATCTGGGCAACATGTATGGACACCCAGTATAACAACCTACTCTCAAATATGTGAAATTAGGAAACTATAGGAAGACACATCCAAAATTACTTATAACCTTGTAGGCTTCATCTGATACTCTCTTCTTTTCAAGAGTCAGATCAAAAGTGAAAAGTAGAGGTGCAAAGAAAGCATCTGTGACTCTCTAGAAATGTTTAAGAATTTTCATCTAATTTATTTGAGAATAAATTTTATGCACAAGCACAACATTTCTATTACCTTATGTTGAAAACCCTAGAAATTGCCTCATGACTGCAGCAACATATACCAAGTAGGAAGTCATATAGAATTTCAAGGTAGTTGGCACTTTGATCAATTGTTCATGAATCCCATCACTTAGCTGAGTCCCCCAATCTATGTGTACTTTCCTCCTTTTGATAATGTGGATATACTCGTACATCCAATCTTGAAAATGGAATGAAACGGACAAGCCTTTCACTCTACTCAGAAGAGTAATCATATCTCAAACATCCTCCTTGAAATCACTTCGAGGAAGTCCTTTGGGCCATCTAGAGGTTGTGGGCCTTGGAGTTTTAACCATTGAGTATTAATCAATTGCTTATCCATATTTGGATCTTTTTCATAGACCTCTTGTGCTTGTTGAATCGAGATATTGGTATATTTTTCCATATGTGGAACTTGGAAAACTATATCAAAGAACTCTAGATCTAATATCATCATGATTTATCTAGAAGAATCTCTCACACTTCTATCTTCTCGTATGTAATGAGATACAA